>JAQIFY010000875.1:0-14672 GCA_028533085.1 Varecia variegata
TCTGACTCAGGGTGGGGGGTGGGGGGCAAGGGCAATATACGTAACCTAAACTTTTGTACCCCCATAATATGCTGAAATTTAAAAAAAAATGAATGTGTTGAATAGATTCAACACAATGTGATACACACTATAACATGGATAAATCTTGAAAACATTATACTAAATGAAATAAGGAAGTCACAAAAAGACAAAATACTGTATGATTCCACTTATATGCAGTACCTAGAGTAATCAAATTCATAGAGACAGAAAGTAGAATGGTGGTTGACAGGGGATGGGAAGAGGGGTGAATAGAGAGTACTGTTTAATAGGTATAGAGTTTCAGTTTTGCAAGATGAAAACGGTTCTATGGATGGATGGTGGTGATAGTAGCACAACAGTATGAATGTACTCAATGCCACTGAACTGTACACTCAGAAGTGGTTAAGATGGTAAATTTTATGTGTATTTTACCACATTAAAAATTTTTTTTAACTTAGAAAAGATAAGAAGTGGACTTCATCAAGATTTAAAACTTTCACTTATAAGACAGCAAAACTATCAAATAAGTGAAAGGACAACTCACAGACTGGGAGAAAACTTTTGCAAATAATACACCTAACAATGGATTTGTATTTCAGAACACACAAAGAATTCTTATAACACAATTCTTGAATTGTAGAATGTGTAGATTATGTCTCACTAAAGCTGCTTCAAAAAATAGTGACTGGTGGTTTCAATTTTCATTCTAAATACATCATTCTTCCTTCCAAAGCTCTTAGTTTCTTTTAACATATATCGGAACACTTAAAAAAAAATGAGGCAGGCTTTTCTAGTCCAACTTGTAAAGAGCTTAGAAGTTACTTAGATCCTCACAACAAGAAAAAAGCTGAACAAACTGAAAATCAACAACTCTTCTTAGATCCATCAGAGAATTGAGTTCACGGGGTAATTGTCATTCTGAAAACTAGAGAGAAAGATGAAAACAGAGAACCACAGCTTATCTGTGGCCAAAGGTGCTGGAGCCAGGAACTGGCAGGAAAAATTAAACTGTAATTGATGAACTTCTGGAAGCTGAGCATGGACTTATTTTAGAGATTAAAAATTCCTTGGGCCCACCTTTAGGGGAGACCCCACACTTTCAGGAGTTTTACTTCCAGGAGCCCTAATAGGTTCTTGGGATGAAAATCAGACAAAAATCTCTTCATATGTTCAGCAGAAGAAAAGATGACCATTTTGAAATAAGCCCAGGGCCCTCTGTTCTCTGTAACAACATACTGATCTCAAGGGAAACTATTTTGCCAGAGTCTACCTGACTTGGTTTCACCAGAACCTACTCAACCTAAGAGAAGGAAAATGCCCAACTCCAGCCCCCTGTAGCTTTCCTGTCTTACCTAAGGAGAGGAAAAATGCTAAGAAGCACTTGCGAAGGGATAATGATGCAGGGACACAGGCTCACTAAAAGACTGAGAGCTAATCATAGGATTATTAGAATACAACCCTTCCCTCCCTCCACACCTTACCACTACGTCAGTAGGGATCCTGTATAATAACCAGGGATTACAAATAAAAGCAGGCAAGCCTCAGGCCCTATTTGAGAAAGAGTCTCAAGGGAAACCTAAAGACAAGAGATAAAAACAAGGACACCAGAGGAAATTTTAGTGTTTGACACCACAGCTACAGCAAATGGTAAGCTCAGGCTAACTCCTAGCCAGATAAACTTAAAACCTCTCACTAAAGGCCTATTTCCCTTAGGTCCTTTTACACAATACATCAGTCCAGTGTTCAACAGAAAATTACAAGGCACGCTGAACAGTAAAAAACAGTCTGAAGACATAAAGCAAGCAACAGAAGCAGATTCACATATGGCAGAGACTTTGGAATTATCAGATCAAGGATTTAAAATAACTATGATTAATATGCTAAGAGCTCTAATGGCAAAAGTAGACAACATGCAAGTCAGATGAGTAATGTAAGCAGAGGGATGGAAACTAAGAAAGAATCAAAAGGAAATGATAAAAATCCAAAACAATATACCAGAATAAAGGATGCCTTTGATGAGCTCATCAGTAGACTGGATATGGCCAGGGAAAGAATCAATGAGTTTTAAGATAGGTCAATACAAACTTCCCAAACTGAAATAGTAAGAGATAAAAAAAAAAAAAAAAAATGAAAAAAATAAAACAGTAGAACAGAATATCCAAGAACTGCAAGACAATTTCAAAGGATGTAATTGGGGGAATGAGTAGATTGCAATCTGAGAATTCTTTACCAAACCATGCTATAATTCATAAAAGAGAGCTACAAAGAGACATTTTTATATATGATGTCTGTGACGGTTAATTTTAGGTGTCAACTTGACTTGATTAAGGGATCCCCAGGAAAAGCATTATTTCTGTGTATGTCTGTGGAGGATATTTCTGGATGAGATTGGCATCTGAATCAGTGGACTAAGGAAGATCCACCCTCACTCAATGTGGTTGAGTACCAGTCAATCAGCTGAGGGCCTAGACAGAACAAAAAGGCAGAAGAAAAGTAAATATTTGCTCTCTTTCTCTTCTGGAGCTGGGAAACCCTTCTTCTACTGCCCTTAAACATCAGAACTCCAGGTTCCCTGGCCTTTGGACTCCAGGACTTGTACCAACAGCCCACCAGGTTTTCAGGCCTTTGGCCTCAGGCTAGAGTTACATCATTGGCTTCCCTGGTTCTGAGGTCTTCAGATTTGGACTGAGCCATGCTACTGGCTTCCTTGGTTCTCCAGCTTGCACATAGCCTATCATGGGACTTCTCAGCCTCCATAATCATGTAAGCCAATTTCCCTCCTAAATCTCATCTCATCTATCTGTCTGCCTATCTGTGTAAACGTGTGTGTATGTGTATCCTATTTGTTCTATCTCTCTGGAGAGCCATGACTAATACAATGCCCTTCTTAAATCCTATGGTAATCTTTATCTCTGAGACCAGACCAGATATGAGCTAGGACACTCAGATAGCGCTGACATCAAAATTACTTCTGATAAAATTAGGATATTTGAGGCCAGTCTTTTCAATTATGCTCATCAGTGAAATCCCTGGCACGTATTACCAGTCTCCTGCCCCCTCATTCTGTTACTACTCTGTGTTTTCTCACCTTGATTCCTCCCATTATTTATTCTTCCCCTCCCAACCTTTCCTCTATGCTCTCTGAAACCATACTGCTATTTAATAAACAACTTTTCTCAAATTATTCATAAAATAATGTCCATCTTTTTACCTTAAAAAACCCTTGGTTTTCCCCTTGATAGGAAAGGCCTGTGCAGCCTTCTCCCATATACCACGGGCCCCAGAAAAGAAGAGAGACTGAAGTTGAAATTTACTTCTCACAACAATTGCCTTACCACTATTTTCCATCTTCCTCAAACAAACAAAAAAACATACAAGCAAGCAAGACCTCCTTTTTGAAGTTTAGGCCACACAATCTTATGTATCATCTCCCATCTATCACTTTCTTCTTGTAACTCCCAGTAACTCTCATTCATTTTTTTTTTTTTTTAAGACTTCAAGGTCTAATTCTTAGGTTCTCCCTAACACTCTCCATCAATAAGAAAAGATTTACACATAGTTCACCAACCTAATCAACAAGTTTCAAAATCTTTACTCCAGTGATCTTTATTCAACTTCTATCCAATCCCACGGGTATTTAATGGATCTAATCACCCTTCAAACTGATTCGCATTTTAATCAACTAAATCTGACCAAAATTACCCATTCTTCTAGCTCTCTCAGTAATTTATTCCCACCTCATCTTCTCATATAAATCTCTGGTCTTTCTATTTTCTCCTGACTAACAACTTTTCTGGCTTCTCCTTTCCTATGTGTGCTGAAACCAATAGCTGATCAACCCTTCTCTCACTGATTCCCTTCCCCTGCTACCCTTCCACCACATCCATACAATAAACCCCTCAACCAACAATCAATACTGTATTCATCTTCTCCTTTCCTGAATTTTAGTAGGAAAAAAATCAGGGAGTCTATACAGACTGACAAAGTTATAAAATCATTAGTTCCAACCTAAGCTGACTTCTCAGAATTAACTGCGAATCCTTTTACTTGTCCTTGGTCAGCTCCGTTCTATATTCACTTCAACAAAATTCTAAGTCTACCAAAGCACTCTCCTCAAAACCCCGAAACTACTTCCATGACTACTCACCTCCTTTGGCAGATAATCTTGCTTTCTACCTCAAAATTGATTTCTCTTAATTTCCTCTCTACAAATTTATTTGCATCCACTCTTGTCCTCTTGAGCTCAATCAATTTCTTTTTCCTTTCAAGTCACTCAAAAGAATAAAGAACCAAACTGATTCTAATATCGGACTCCTCCATATATTCAGTTCTAAACACTGTCATGTAGAATGCAGTGAAAAATCAAATGATTCACCTAAAAATCAAATGAATCACAGAGTATTAGCTATTGTCTGAATGTTTATGTCCCTCCAAAATTTATATGTTGAAATCCTAACCCCCAAGGTGATAGTACTAGGAGTTAGGGCTTTTTGGGAGGTAATTGGATCATATTTGGGATCCCTGATATGAACCCTCATATTTGGGATTAGTGCCAATTATAACAAAGACCCCAGAGAGATCTCTTGCCCCTTCCACCATGTGAGGACACAACAAGAAGTTGTAATCTATGAGGAACAGGCCCTCATGAGCCACTGAATCTGTCAGCACCTTGATCTTGCAATTCACAGCCTCCAGAAATGTGAGAAACAAATTTCTGTTGTTTATAAGCCACACTTAAGTTAAGATATTTTTGTAATATGATAGCAGTCCAAACAGACTAAGATACGGTTTATAAACATATCTAATTAAAAGTATTAACATTACTGTAAGAGTTCAAAAAATAAGAAAAACTGATAGACACAGCAAGCTATTTTTCACAAGGTAGCCATAAAGAGGACATTTAATACCTCCTTTTTCTACATACCTGTTAAATGTTGGAGAGTCTTTGGCGGAGCATCAGGAGATACCCTTAACATTCTAAGAGTTGAAGAGTGATATTCCGACCCTCTGGTTGGCTCATGAGGAACAAATGAAGGCATTAAAGAAAAAGGCCGATTAACACCCAGATTAGAATGACCTGCCTATGAAAAGAGAACAGAAATGAAGACTATAAGATTATATTAATTTCATAATTCACTTGCTAACAAAAAGACCCTAATTTTCATAAAAATGAATACTGAGCAGTTATAATACTTAAGATCATATTCTCAACCCTCCTGAATTCATATGCAGGTCATATCTTGTTTGGCCAACTCTGAGAACACTCTATAAATCATTTTGAGGGTTTAGAAATCTGCTTATATAGAATATTACAGATAGTAGGCCTAGAAGTGTTCGGTTACTTGGAAGTTTGCTCCATATGATCACTGTAGGATTTGAACTATGGTATATTACTCTAGACAAGCTCAAGGATTTTTTTTTTTTTTTTTAGGTTGTGCAGCGTGCTATGGGGAGGAAAGAGTAAGAAGGAAAAAGAAAACAGGAATATTCTAAAAACTCACAAACGTTTAGAAGAAAAATAAGAGTATCAAAGCACTATAACTGTGATCAGTTACCAAAAAACATAAGTCCTCAAACTTCTTGGGTCAACAGTAGTGGAGATTATAAATTGATAGTGAAGTAAATGTTAATTGCTAAAAAAGAAGTTCCTAATGTTTCATCAGATCCCAACAAGTCTTTGCTAGAAAATAAATTAAAACTATTATTGGTGACATTAATACATAAACATGCACAACTTTTTACCAAATTCACAGCATACTGTCATATAAAAATGTACCACTTTCAGGTTTATTTCCCTAAAAATATTATTCTAGTCATACCCTCTCAGGAAGGAGTCTAAAAATGCACACAAGCATGAATTTTTCTATCCTCTTTTATCAGTGTTCATTGTTTAGTAATAAACATTCTTAGGAAGCTGACAAGGTGTAGAAATGGTTGTTCTATGTCCACTACTAACACAGGTTTCTCTAGACCAGTGGTTTTCAACTGGGGAAAATTTTGTACCCCCCAAGGGACATTTGGCAATGTCTTAGAGACATTTTTTACTATCAAAACTTGTTGAGGGAAGGGGATGCTACTGGCATCTAGTGAATAGAGGCCTGAGATGCTGCAAAACATCCTAAAATACACAGGACAGCCCCCAATGACAAAGAATTATCCAACCCAAATGATAACACTGCTAAGAGGCTCTGTTCTACATACAGCACAAAGTTCTTAGTTTCCAATTACCTCACTCCTGAAGGAGACTTTTTTGAAGTATAGCTCATTTATATATATATATATATACACACACACACACACACACACATATATATGCACAGTCATGTGTTGCTTAACAACATGAATATGTTCTGAGAAATGTGTTAGGCAATTTTGTCATTGTGCAAACATCATAGAGTGTACTTACACAAATCTAGATGGTAGAAACTACTATATACCTAGGCGATATGGCCTATTGCTCCTAGGCTACAAACCTGTACAGCACGTGACTGTACTAAATACTGTATTGTAACATAGTGGTAAGTATTTGTGTATCTAAACACAGAAAAAGTACAGTAAAAATAGATTGTAATATAATCTATGGGACAATCATTGTATATGTGGTCCATCATTGACTAAAATACTGTTACATGGTATGTGACTGTATATAATATTAATATATAAAAAGATACTTGTGAGAGAAAGTATGTGTGTTTAATAGCAATTTTTCCCCACGGTTTCTAAATGTAGAAAGGAAAAAGCTTCTATTACAATCTTGACTTTAATAAAATTTCATTATATCAAAGCTTCAAAACATAGAACTTTTAGAGTAGGTAATACGAAGGAAATGTAGAATGAAAATGATGAGAAATATTTAAGAGTTTGGCAGAGCTTCATTACTAATTGAAAATGGGAGGAACCAGGAGAAAAAAAAAAATCAAGATTAGTTTATCTCCCAATTTTTTTGATCGATAATGAAGAGTCAAAGATAACTAAGAAACTAGAAAAATGCTAACATTTCTCCTAAGAACTCAGGAAATCTACAAGTCAGTCTGATTTTAGGACAAGCATGAGTTATTTTGATATAGGTAAGTTGAATTTGAGGTGACAACAATGTTAATAAGAAAACTTCATGCAAGAGACCATAAGGACAAACATTAAGATCTAGAAACAGAAGTGATAATCCTCCACACAGAGATTAACACTTAAGCCTTGACAGGAAACTAGGTGTGGGGTAGGGAGTGAGAAATCTAAGGCTTAAACCTTAAATAATTGTTTAAGTACTCTACCATAAACTACCTCCCTGTTTAACTAGTCTTGGTGAAACTGAGATCAAGATTTTACATTATTTTGGCAAGAGTGAAGGTTTTGAAGGCTATTGCTTAAAGTCAGTTTCCTAAAAAAATACTGGAAAAGACCATGTTTCCTACAATCATCATTTTATTGTGTCTCACCTTTCTATGTATTTCAGCAACTCTCTCATCGTACACAACAGCATTTTCATAAAGGCTAGAGCGTTCAGTAGCAGCATCCGGAGTAATGATGTCAGACTCAGTCTTCTCCTGCAGGCCCTCTACAAAATAGGAGTCATTTTGCATAATTGAATATATAGTAAAACCGGACTCAGTTCCCACAGGCCAAGGAATTTCACCTTGGCCTATATCAGCTTTCGGCAATGTCTCTTGGCCGAATGCAATTGATGCATCACTGGTCGGTGGTAAAGCACCTTGTGATTCTGCATCATATGCCACCAAGTTTGCTGAAAACCTGCTTCCTACAGCTGTAGGTGGACCTTCAATGGCATTACTAGAGTTAACATCCTTACCCAAATTATAGTTTGAGGAATCTGCAACTTCTTCAAAGGTTGGTTGCTTTAAATCTTGTAAAAACAAAGCATCTGAAGTTGATACTTTCGTATAATAATTAATGTTTGAAGATCCTACCTTCTCTGCAAGGTCAAGAGCAGAAATAGACTTTATCTTCCCAATGGGAAGAAATGGTTCACTGTTTATATCATACTGAAATAAGGCTGACTGTGTTTTGCCAAGACCAACAGCCTGGTTGTAAGATTTTTCACTTAAAGAAGCAGATGACTTAAGCTCTGGAATAACAGGAGGTGGCTTAATGAACATTTCCTGAGGAGCACTAAGGGGTGATTTTAAATTTGGATGCTGGTATAGGGAGCTATCATCATCATCTTTTTTATGCAACAATGGTTTTGAAGTTTCTGGCTCAAATACCCCAGGAGTAGATTGATAGCGCGGATGCTTAAGCTTATCAAAGAAAGAGTTTTCATCATTATAATTTAACGGGGAAAGATCTGAATTTTTTGGTTCTCTCTCTTGGCTGTCATCTGTTAAAGATTTATTGATGTCAGTTTGGATTTCATTTACTGTACCCTCTTTCTTGGAAGGCTCAATAGAGGCAATAACTGCCTCAAAAGCTACATTTTCAGTAGCATCAACATTTTTCTCACCAAAAACAGAAGTTGCCTTTTGTTTTCCTTCCTCTTGAAAATACAGTTGTTCTGATGTCTCATCCAAATGGGATTTAACAGTCTGAAGAGGACCAGCAGAAGGCTCCATCTTAGAGGTATCCTGTCCCCTGGAGAGTATATGTGCTTCTGAAACTTTTACGGAATTATCAGGAACTACAACATTCCCAATATACTGCATTTGTGAGGATCTGGGTTGCACCTCTGAAGATACTAAATTCTTTTTAGTCTCTGTTTGTTCAAAGTATTGAGATAATTCCTCCAGCAGACCTTCATCTTTTTCACAACTCTCCAAAGAATCCATCTGTTGTTTCAACTCGTTCTCAGCTGGAGCCTTTAAACAAACACTCTCAAAATAATGACTATCAGATGTCGAGGGAACCCCTCTTCCTCTTCTTTCTAACAAACATCGCAAGAAAGAATATGACGTTTTATTACCATGATGAGGAGCAACTTCGCCTGGAAAAGAAACACAGTCCTTACTGATTACACATGTTTCTGGATGGTGTGGAGTTTCCTCATTGTTCCATGGCACACAGGAAAAGGGAACACTAAAATTGTTACTTTCCTGGGGAATTTTATTTTTATCAATTGTGTCAGATGAATCGGAAAAAGAATCATGGTCCTTGCTGGTTAAATACGTTTCTCCCTGCTGTAAAACTCCCTGTGTCCAGTACTGTGCATATGAACAAGAAGCATCAAAATTGCTGCTTCTTTTAGTATCTATGTTTCCATCAGTTATATCAGATGAAGTTGAAACCAAAACTTCATCTTTATTGGTTAAATTGATTTCTGGCTGCTGTGTATCTTTTCGTGTCTTCCATGACATATATGAACAAGGAGCACCATAACTATCAGAGACTTTGGTGGTTTTCAGTTCATCAACAGTACCTGATGAAAGAGCCTCTTCATTATTCCCTTGTTCAGAGGGTAAAAAAGAGCGCTGAGACCCAACAGCTGTGCTACCTATAAGTGTGTGCTGAGACACACTAAAGCAACTGTTAGTTAAGTCTGAAGTTACTTCTGAGGTAGCCTGGAATAAAGCTTCACTAACTTCCGATGGTCGAGAAAGCCATTCAGTGTCTTCAGATCTATCAGGAATTCCCCTGAAAATATACAGTTAAAAATATATAACACATTAAAAACATTTAGTACTAACACAAAAACATAAAACTGATATGTCACTGAAATCAAGTTTATTTGAAAAGTGTGTTGAAAAAGAAAGTTCTCCTAATTTCAAATTACTTTAAGGTGGCTAATGACTGAACAAAGCAAATTTTTAACCAGAAGGTGAACTACCACCCTATGACCCTGATAATTATCTCAGGCTTCTCCTAAAACAACAGACACAGAATCTGATTTTCATAATGCCAAAAAAAAAAAAAAATGATTCTTTAAATGAAAAATTCAAAATAGTCTTTTAAACTTTACTATTTTAAATGTTTAGTTTATCATCTACCATGATTTAATATTCATTTAACCTGCATTAATTGTTTTGCTAGTCATTCGTTATGCTCTTGAAAACCTCTAAAGAAGTGATCTACTCCCAACATACAATAGTAACTCATTGGTTGATGATCTAAATATGTACAGATCACTTTTCATAAAAGTAATTAGAAAGTAATATATAGCAAAATGGTATCAAGTCTTAATTTAGGGCCTTATTACCTTCAGAGAATGTGCCAAGAACATCTAATCCCTACCCCAAAGTCCCACATTAGCCTGAAGTCACTAATATTACTAACAACTTAGAATAAGAAAAGGAAGAGCAGAAAGGTTACGTGCAAATAAATCATCCTACCTCAGAGGTGCAAAGCCTAGTTCACTTTGGTGAAATAAGGAGTCAGACCCAAACTCTTGGTCTTGTGTTGGACAAGTCAGCAAAGGCAAATCAGGAGAAGCAAAGTTATCTTGTATGACTGTAAAGTTGCAAATATACAAATGCTGAGTAATGCTGAAAATCAATTAGTTAGCTTACTCAAGTAATATTTTAAAGCACCTAAACAAGTTGCCATCTGGAAGTATGTACAAGCATTAGAATAATAATATAACAGCAGCAGTAGCAGCTACCAATTACTGAGAGCCTGAGGTCCAGGCACTTAACATACAATATTTCATTTAAATTCTCATGACAACCTTGAAAGATAGGTATTATTATACTTATAAGTGAGGAAAAAATACTAATAGAAACAAAAATTATCATAAAATCAACAGCATTATATTTAAAATTAATTTAACTTGATGGGTGATGTTTTGCTAAAACGAAATTGCTTTTTCAATATGGCTGTAATACTGATTGACAGAGTATAGTTTCTTGATTTCAAAATGCCTATAATACTGTGTAAAAAGTGAGGACTCCACTTTCTCACTGAAATTACTGTTCCTCCTGAAATTACTACAAACCAAGGATTCACAAAGCTCACTACGGTATCTTCTGCCTTTCACCTGCTGCTCTCACATACCCTGCACACCTTACCTATCATTATTCATCACCCTTTTGTTTTAATCTTTGGTCTATCTGCTTCCCATCTAAATTGTCAACTCCATGTCTGCTTTACTAACAGTTATATCCTCAATTCCTAGCAAAGTACCTGCTATATTTAGTAGGTACTTGAAATAGATTATTTTACAGAATGAATTAAAAATGAGAAACTGATAGATAACCATTACCCCCAAGGAGCAACTGGTATGGTTGTTTGAATATTTCAAAGTGCAATTGGAGAGTTAGACCAGGTATTAATAAATGGGAAAATGTATCTGCTAAAGGAGCAAGTCAAAACTGTAGAGCTGTGGTCCCCAGTCCCCTAGGTACTGGGCCACACATCACTGCCTGAGCCCAGCGCCACCCCCCGCAGTCCCCCGCAACCAGCCCCGGTCCGTGGAAAAACTGTCTTCCATGAAACTGGACCCTGGTGCCAAAAAGGTTGGGGATGCTGTAGAGGATGGATATGCATGCAATTGCATAGTGGGAAGACTGTATATCTTACTGGGAATGCCTTTTTCTTACAACTTTCAACTGCTTCTTACGTCCTCACATTTGGACAGCTGTTAATGGCTTGGATCCCTCTTCTCTGAGGTATCTAACCATTCTGGCACCAGTCATCATCAATGACATTTGCCATTGGTGAGAGCCTAAATACCACAATGACAGCACTTATGCATAATAAGACAGCAATGATGGAATTTTCTCTAAATTATTGGATTTGCTCCAATAATTTAAAATGTTCTACTTTACCTATAGTAGGTGAGAACCTAGAGTTATAAAATTTTACATTAGAAAACACTTTAGAGGTCACATCATACAGTCTCTTACCCAGTGCTGAAATCCTTCTACTACAGAATTTTGCTTGACATTTTGCAGTGACATAAAGCCCACCATTTGTTGTTGTTATATAGGCTTTTCCACTATTAAATGGCTCTATTAGAAAGCTGTTTCTTAGATCAAGTTGAAAAACAGCCTCTCTGTAAGTTGTATATTCATTTTAACCTCTAGACTAGGAGTTAGCAAACATTCTTTGTAAAGGGCCAGATGGCAAATGTTTTAGGTTTTGTTGGTCATATATAGACTGTTGCATATATTTCTTTTGTTTGTTTTTACAATTCTTTAAAAATGCAAAAACCAAGCTTTGGCCTGTACGTTGTAGTTTGCAGACTCTTGCTCTAGACCATACTCATTCCATGGTACTATTACTTTCTGTTTACTGGATTGTCTTCCCAGAAGAGGAGGTAGCTTTCATCTATATCCCCAGCACCAAACACATAGTAGGTACTTAGATATTACCTAAATGAATGAATAAGAAATAAGTTGCTTCCTCTTTAGCATGGCAGCCCTTCAAATATCTCATCATAGCAAGATTTTCTCTTTCATTTACTATCATAATTATCTCCTCCCACAAAGGTACTTTAATTTTGTTAACATCTTTCTTAAACTGATCCTAAAATTGACTTTAAGGATCCACATCATAGAATACGTTGGCACTAATATCTTGATTTGGATAGCAATGGCTTATGTTTGAAAAGAACTTGTGAATTAATTTGCTTCTCTACGAAACTATAAAACCACCTTCATGATTGAATCCCTTGATGATCTGAAAAGTACCTAAAGTTTATCTTTTGTAAAGAGCTAACAAATCAGTTCTACACTAAACAGGAAAGCAGTTAAGATCGACCTCACTCAACCTCTTTACCTCAATTTTTTGATGTAAAAGCTGGGGATAATAACATGTTTTAATTAATTCTGAGAATCAAATGAGGTAAATGTGAACATTTGTTTTTTGTTTGTTTTCTAGGGATCTTGGAGTCTCCACTGCTGAAAGAACCAAAGGATAATATTTATTTATCTCAAAAATAACTCTGCAAATTCAGGACCGAGAAGGCACACCTACTAGAGAGGAAGTTATCACTTTTCTGCCTTCTATGAGCAATAGGACATGATAAAATAAGGGGTACATTTAATATAACTAGACCAGCTGGCCAGTGTGAAAAACCAGAAATAAGCCAATCCCTTTGAGTATGGTTCTACAGAGCTCCTCAAATCAAAAAGTATTCAGTTACAGGACTTGGCAGTCCCCAAAAACTGTTTTACAAATATGAGATATTACTACTAGTTAAAAATAAGGAGGCATTACCTAACAATGGAGAACATAAGAGATCTCTGTTGGGTTTCTTTACTTGATTTTCTGATTGGGTCAATACACCCTCCTCCACAGAGGGGAAGTCTGTCACTTTAGTCCCTTCCGCTGTTGCACTAAACTCAGTCTGAGGTGTAGCCAAGGTTAGGGAAGAGTCCATTTCTTGAGGAAGACAGTGCCAAGATTCTATTCTCTGAAACAATAATTTTAAAGGAAAACATGCTAAGTCATTAACTGAGTTACAATACATATTAACATTTAGATTAAAATGTTCACTTATGTAGCATATAGCTTCCTATTTAATGACATTCTTATTAAAGTTTGGAAAATGTAAAGTTGTTCTTTCTATGTTTCTCACGATATTAACTATATTTTAGACCTCTTACCATTACTACTCATCTTTTAAAGTGTTGAAGAATCACTGTTATTTCTGCTATATTTCTTAATAGTTTGTTCTCATCATTAAATCAATAGATTTGGTTCTATATGATAAAATTTTACAATATGATCATAATAAAACTGAAAAAAAATTTCTAAACCTAAAGTTACAGTACTCTCTACATGTGACCACTTTACTGAATTTTTATTAGCTATACTAATTTCTAAAGGACCCTGGCTTTTCTTAGTATATAACATTATCATATCATCCACGCATAGTGATGAATTTGTCTCTTTCAAATATTTACTCTTATATTAGTGGCATGATTCAGAGCAATGCTTCTCAATCTATGGGGAAGGACCAATTTTTCCTAATTCCAATTCATCATACTTTATTAAAATGTTAATAAAACTAATAAGTAAGCTAATTTTTTTTTTTTTTAGAGACAGTGCCTCACTTTGTCACCCAGGCTGGAGTTCAGTAGCCTGATCATAGCTCACTGTAACCTCGAACTCCTGGCCCCAAATGACCCTCCCTCCTCAGCCTCCCAAAGTGCTAAGATTACAGGTGTGAGCCACCACACCCAGCCTTATTTTTAAAACCAGTAAAAATAATTAGAAAAATGAAATTAAAAAGTTACATAAACCCAAAATACAAAACACAAGTCCAAATGTTTGATTTGTAGTTCTAAAAAAAGACAAAATTACTGTCAAACTGCTATCAAAGTTTCTAAACACTTCCTCTCAATTTCTGTACTTCCCTCTGGACAGACCAGTAACAAATAATTCACGGACTGGCACCTGTCCACAGAACATACTAAATAGCAATGCTGAATTAAAGTTGAATTAAATACTAATAGTGGCCAGTGTTAAAGGCATTTTCCTTTTAAATTTGATATTATTAATAGTTAATAATTAAGTCTATTCTTCCTATCATGCTATGAAAGTATTCTTTTATTTTCATTTCTAAATAATTTGATTAGGCATGAGCACTAAATTAGATCAAACTACATTATAGCATTTCCCCCCCTTTAAACCTGATAAAAGACTTTTTTTTTTTTTTTTTAAGAGATAGGGCCTCACTGTTATCCAGGCTGGACTTGAACTCCTGGGTTCAAGCAATCCTCCTACCTCAGCCTCCCAAGTCAATAAATTTCTTTTTTTTTTTT
>JAQIFY010000876.1:0-14671 GCA_028533085.1 Varecia variegata
TTTTTTTTTTAAAGGACAAGTCATTTCAAATTGGCTGTATATTTTTATGTTGAAAACTCTCTGTTGTCTAGTCATTTCTTTTCAAAGTAGAAAACTGTGTTTAGAAAGCTTTTGGAGTTTTAGCATATTCTCGGCTACTTGATACCTTTCTGGCTTTTTTGATATTCCGCAAACAAACCACACACATTCCTGCTCAGGGTCTTTGTGCTCTCTGTTTCTTCTGACTGCAGAAGTGTCACATCCCTCATCGTCTTGCTTCCTTTAAATTTATGTCAAAATATTCCTCAAAGAGGCTTTCTTGGATCAACATGTTTTAAATTGTATTTTCCCAATAACTTACGTGCTTACCTTGATTATATTTTTATAGCACTTATCAATCACTTAATTTTTATTATGTTTTGCTATTATTGGTCTTTCCACTAGAATACAACTTTTGGAAAGATGGTATTCTCAGTTCTAGAATACGGGTGGCATGTTACTTATGATAATAGACACATAACAGGTGCTCAGCCAATAATTACAACAAGACTGAATTTGTAAGTGAATGAATAGAATGACTGACTAACTCTCTTTCATGGTCCTTGAGTGTCCTGGTGGGATGGCACTACAGAATTACATGACAGAGTCCCTGCCTACAGAAGGGGTGAAGAATCAGGGGCATTAATGCAGTCAATTACCACATTCATTGTACACATGGGAGGAAGACAGTTTAGGGGGTAGACATTGTGAGTCCAGATCATACAAAATATTTTAGAAAAATTATTATTATATTATCTTTTGAAAATTTTTTCCTGAGCATGAAGTCAAAACTGCTGAGTATAGTTGGTATAGAAGCACATCAAAGGGAAAACTGCCACTTTCACTAATTGTTTTCTATTAGGAAATGATAATTATCTGAGTTTTCACTTTGGTTCTATTTTCAGAACAAATATGTGTAGTTCATTTTTTATTCTAAAAGAATTACAAACATGCACTACTTATAGGTATAGGATTTCTTTTTTAGGTATTGAAAATGTTCTGAAATTGGATAATAGTAATAGTTACCCAGTCTGTGAATATACCAAGAAGCACTGAATTGTACACTTTAAAAGGGTAAATTTTACGGTATGTGAATTAGTCTTAATAACGGTATTAGTAAAATATTTAAATGTATGATATCTTTAATTCTACTGTATATATAAATGTGAAATTATCTATTTTTAATTTTCAACCTTTGTGCTGGAATTTATAAACAGTAAAGGAAAAACTTTTAATAGTTATTTTTTCCATGTAGAATTTTTGAATGCTTTCTTAAAACTGATTTTGTTGTAGCTCTCAGTTAAGTGCAATGTAAAGCCTTAAAATAAAACTAAATGAGATACTGCAGTATAAATAAAAGTCCTAGTAAAACATAAAGTGCTATAAAATGTATGTCATTATTATAGTACAGTAAAAAGGTATAAGTATATAATTTGTAAAGTATCAAATATACTTTTGAAATATTTATCAGTTATGTAGGCTTTTTACCTCCCTGAGTTCCATTTACCATGAATCACTAGGAGCATAATCACATTTTTACAGAAAACATAATACAAGAACACTAGGAAGTGCCTGTTAAATATAAGGCCACTAGTACTGGGAGAAGAGTAGGAATGCATCAATGAGTCGGACAAGGTCTTGCCTTTGAAATTAAAGAAAATGTTAATACCTGGATTTTAACTGAAAGGTTGTTTCCTGAGTTTATTTTTGTTATTGTCCTGGATTCTTTTCACCATAAACCATTTAATTAAAAATGTTTGCTATTTGTGGATTTGCTGATATTATAGCATAAAGTAAATATCTGCATTCATAAATTTTCATATTACTGTTATATATTAAATTTTGCAAAATATTTTTGATGTGATATTCTAATAGGGAACTTGTCATCTATACAGATAAAAGTACTTAAGCAGGCTTTTGTTACTTAAGGTTATGATTCTATGGTATGAGTCCTCCCTTAGTGAGAAATGTATAACTTAAATATGCCCAATTAAATGAGATTTTGTGGACAGAAGATTTATAATTTTTAAAAGTGTGATGGGTATAAATTAAGCTGATAATGTGATTTATTTTCTTTTTTTTCAGATATTTGTTTTAGCAAAAATAAAGGCACAAAAATACCAGGTTGAATCAGATGAAACTGCCCTTTTGTAGACCCAAGATGGTCAAATATTGATAATATCATGGGTTGAAATAAAAACATTACTGGTGGAGTGTATATGAAGATGTACAAAGATATACTTAGTGTCATTTCCTAACAAAACTGCATTTTCTCTCCTATAGGAAGAAGATATTAAGTAAAACGCTAAATTGGTTAGCATTAAATTTCATCACAGCTAAATCCCTCAGGATGACTGGTTCCTGGACACCAAATCAGTATTTCTACTATGCTAATCTCTGTGATTTAGTTGCTAACAATAATGCAAGATTTTTGTTTAAGGCTATTTATTTACTGCAATCAAAACCTGCACCATTCTAAATGGTTTTTGCTGGATTACTATATAATCCATAATCCACCTTCAGATTCCCTCTCAAAATTAATCTAAACCTGCAAAGAGGATGCGGAAGCAAACAGAGGGTAGAAAATTATCTTTGATATGAAGATTTATCTCAAAAAGATTGGTTTAGTCACAATTACTAAAAAGTGCTCAGGTATCATTGATCAAGCTTTGGAATAGGTCATCACCAGATAACCAGGCTTGCGACAAGGGACTTCTACTTACTGGTACAAGTGTCTAATTTTTTCCTGCATTAGTTTTTTTTAATTTATATAATATTAGTCATAATAATGTTTTCTTAACTTCATTATAGAACTGTTGAGATTAAATATAATAATATTCATAAGGACCATTTGCAAAATAAAAAGAATCAAATAAATTTAATAATTATGTTTGTATTAATTTAAAATTGCAAGAATGCAATCATCTAAAAATTGACAAAAATAATCCATGTCCCAACAGTATTTTAAAGAGATCATTATGTTACACTAACCAAGACCAAAGAAAATGGCCCTATTTTAAAAACATTAACACAATGCAGAACATTTGTAATAACCTTACTATTTAGAAATCTTTCTTCTGAAATTTTATAGGATTGCATTTTCCAAACATCTGAAAGAAAACTCATTCAATTGTTAATTTTTAAATTTACGTATAATCTGAAGGAGTATCATAGCCTAAAACACTATCATAGCCTTCTCTTCAATTAACTATATTAGTTTTATTGTACTACAAATTGTGAATGGACCTATGTCATTTACATTGAAAATAAGCATGTTCATATAGTAAATTGTCCTTCAAGAATATATTTTGTATATTAAATATAAAGTAATTTACTATCTTTGTTGAGATGCCTGCAGTTTAATATATCACTCAAGCTGATTCAATGGAATAATATTCATTATCTAATATAATAGTAATGTACAATCAGTCCAAGGCTGCTTGACGTATTGATCTAGCGATGTACTGAAAAATATGAGGCTCTTTTCTCTTTCTTCCCTACCATGTTTATTTGGCTTTGTGCTCTCACAGCTGCAAGAAGACTGCAGTAGATTCAACTGAAATATCAAGATATGAAAATTTCCAGGTGAATAAAGAGACTATTTCTTCCCAGGTTATCTAAGGAGAATTGAAACTCCATGAAGGACTTTTGCTCATAATTCATTTGCCAGGATAGGTTTCTATGCTTATTGCTAAATAAATCACTGGCAAGTGGAATAGGACTGCCATTTGGCCGAGATAAGTCATTTGGTGTGGGAAGAATGTTAGGAAGTCAATTATAAAAATCACCCTAATCGTGCAGTCTTTTATTATTCTCATACAAAGATTCATCTTAAGTATAAATCTTAATATAAAAAATGTAGGACTCTAAGATATCTGTTTTTTATATCCAGAGGCAAGAGGAAATCTTGCACTGCAGATTAGCACTGACCTAGCTCCCAACTAGTAAGAAACAAAATGAAAATCTTATTTGTTTCATCCCAACTCATGAGGTTGTTAACCGTACATGCTTCTTTTTTCTCCACTAGGATAATCTTTTCATGTCAGGAAAAGACGCTGAATTACATACTCCCTACAAAAACTTGCAAAAGGCAAGATGTGAATTAAAAGCTAGCGTATGCACTCAGATTTTTAGTGCCTCACTCTCACATGTAAAAAGATGACAAAAATCATCAGACATTTGAAGGAAGCCTCTAATATGAAAGAAGTCTTAGCAAAGAAAGAGAAAAAATGAATTCAGAGGAAATAAAGATTTAGAGAATATTATAAAGAAAAACTATTATGTGTTTATAAACATATAATTGATGAAAATTTTCAGACAGCTAAAAAAACAAAAGGAAATATACCAAAGAAGAGAAAAATATATCAAAATTAGAGTATGCATCCAGGACTTCCAGAAAAATGTAATACAAAAAATGGAAGTGAATTTATATTTTAAATTTATTAAAATTGTCCATAGCTGAATAATAGTTTCCAGGAGTACTCTGAGAAATGGTTTTTAAAAACACCTGCACTGGGCCAAGCATGGTGGCTCACGCCCACAATCCCAGTGCTTTAGGAGGCTGAGGTGGGAGGATTGCTTGAGGCCAGGAGTTTGAGACTAGCCTAGGCAACATAGGGAGACCCCCATATTCACAAAAAAATTTAAAAAATTAGCCAGGCATAGTGGCATGCACCTGCAGTCCTAGCTACTCGGGAGGCTGAGGCAGGAGGATTGCTTGAGTCCAAGAGTTTGAGGTTGCAGTGAGCTATGATCATGCCACCACGCTCTATCCTAGGCAACAGAGCAAAAACGTGTCCCAACACCCAAAAAAAACAAACAAACTATTAAAAACCAGTCATCTTAAAATTTCATAACAATGGATATGAAGTAAGATCCTAAATTCTTAGAGAAGGAGAAAAAAAGAATACATGTCACCTACAAAAAGTCATAATACAGAATGTACTCAGACTTCCTGCTAGAAGTTAGAAGACTGTAGAATGACGTCTTCAAAAGTCGGAGGCAAGATGGTGTACAACCAGCCAGACAATCATATGTGAAGGTTGAAGAAAAAGATTTCCAGACACTCAAGGTCTTGATGCACATACACATCCTCAGGAAGTTGCTGCAGTTTGTGCTCTGCCCAGTTCAGTGAGAAAAACAAAAAAGAGATAAAATTGGAAAGGTGGAAAGAGAGCTTTGCCACAGAAGAGGAGAGGAATTCCCAAGTTGATTGTCAGGGGAAGAAAGTCTCAGGATGACCACTGAGCAATGAATCTGGAGAGAGATTGGTTCCAGTTGGATCTGGAAGACAGAGACTTCAGGAAGGATGCCTCCAAGAAAAAGTTAAACTGAAGAATTATGTGAATGTGTTTTGATTCATTGAGAAGATATTTAGAGACCGTTTGAGGATGAACTAATGATAACCACGTTGAAAAATGACCAAATGAAATAATTAACTCCAGGGCATTAAAGAGTTGAGCCAAATATGAAATATAATAGTGATGCTATATGGAATATTCTATATTGCTTAGCTATGAATAATATTACATAGCCACAATGCTATAAATATTGATTATTAACTTAATCAAAAACTTACATAATTCTTTGGGAAGAAAGAGTGTATGTGTATGTGTACACATATGCACATGTCAATGCATGTGTTTATGTATATGTCCTTTGGCAGAGAGAGAGCAGGATAAGAAAACCCAATCTTTCTCTTCTATTTTCCACTTTTGGAGGTCCATAGATACTACCACTGATTGAATATTCAAGAAATAAGATAATATACATGTGATTTACAAATGTAAATAACAGATGTAACAGCTAAAAATGTTGAATATGGTAGCTCTGGGGATTGACAATCTGAGATACAAAAGAGAAAAAAAGAAACTGGACTTTGATGCAAGACTCATACCACTTTTAACAATAGTAATATAATTTTGATGAGAATGAAAACCAAAGGAAAAAATCAACAGGTAGAATATTTTTTAAAACAAAAGACAAGTTTATATGGAGAAAGCAAATGGTTGTGAAGGCAGCCTTATTTTACATTTGTCAGTTCTTTTGTATCTATAAAAAAGTATACCATGTACATTTAAAAATTAATATGATATATAAAGGGAAAAAAAGAAAACCAAGAGTCACCATGATATATAATCGCCCACTCCCCAAATATATAAATAATTTTAATGAAATAATGCCTGGAATATTTGGTGCCAAATATATAATAAATATGTATGAAATACCTTGAAGAAAATAGTATATAATAAAGTTCTCTCTACTTCAATCTCATTTAATTATGAATATACAGTCTAGAAATAGAAATAAATATTGAAATTAATAGCTCTTCAAAAACTTTTACTGAACACTTGCATATCTTTTTAATTTTCTATTAAGTAGAAACAAATGATGTTCCATCTTCATGATTACATAATTGATTATTCTGAATTAATATTTTCATATTTGGATATTTTATGCAATAAAAACATTCTTTCTAAAATATTATTTGTATTCTACCAAGGGACTTTGTGACTAGCACATGTATCTATCCCGGGATAGCAACCATTTAGTAAACAGGTCCAGATGTTTAGGATAACAGCTTTCCACCTGCATGTCTTTAGGACTCCTCTGCCTTCCTCCTCTCTACCTCCCACCAAGTTCCCTTCTGTCATATCTTATTTAATGCAGCAGATGTGGACTAACTAAAGACAATATAACAGCTTTTTAGAAATCGAACAATTACAGATTTTATTAGCATGGTAATAAAAAGTTATCATGTCTTTCAAGCTCAGAAGACCATTAGGTGCTAGGAAACATTTAAATAAGTTTATAATTCTCACAATAGGATTCACTGGTTTCTGAAAGAATAGTGCATAAGATAGCCACAAAGAGCTTTGGGGAGGAAGGATAGATTTTTCTTACAAAATATATAATCCGATCTAAATGTAATTGCTGCATTTAAAAGCAAGTAGAGTTAGAGAGATGAGGAGGTTTAATTTCCTAAGTGAGTGACACAAAGATAGCACTGAAGGTGAAATATGTGTCCTGTGTAATATTTTGAGAATATCTTTAGGGAAACCTTCTCTGTCTAGATAAAGGGAACTCTGGTAATAACTTAAGTGTACTCAAGGGTTGATCTATTCTTATGCAGATGCAATAACTGTGGTTCTGTGTGGCCAGCTCCCTTCCATGCACGATGCTGACTCCTACGCCAAGTGCAGGGAGGAAAAAATGATTACGCTATATGTCCAATTGATTCTGCCCCTCTTGTGGAGTGTGTCAAATAAATTGCATTTTTCCTGAGCCCATTTATATGGAGTATTATCCTGCTGTGTTCCTTTGGATCCTGTACAGATTTCTGATTGCTGAATTGTAACACTAATCATAATAATTATCTATGTAATAAGTTCACAATATGAATTGTTACAGATGGTCACATTTTCTATCACAGAGCAATCAAGCCTATTTGTACAATCTACTTGCTCCTAGATAAAACAAAAGGCAACATGTAAGTTTCTGTATGTTCATCACACATTATAAGTGGCAATTTAGGTCTAATACATCAGAGAAAATGAGAGATGATAAGAGAGAGTGCTAAACGACTTTTCAATAAAAGCATATTTAGATTTTGCTATTAGTTTTACAGATATTATCCTTATATAGCCAATTAAATACTAAAGATTTGTTGTTTTTTCACAGCAAGCAATTTCTTTTTTTCGTATCTAGAATCTGAAATTCATTTTGAGAATGGAGGGCATGCAAATGAATTATAATTTAAATATAATAACATAAGTATAAGTTATTGAAATAAAATGTGATGCATATTTATGACCGTCACAAAAATGGTCTTACAGGACTGACTACAATTGGAAGCAGTTACCTTCTCTTTCACTTTAACAGTTGCCATGTGAGATTTTAGTTAATGAAACAAATCTGGTCACCATGCACAGGTGATGTCAGACCTATGGAGTTTAAGAGCCATAGGCACACCTTGTCTGTTGCTCTTTGCTTTATTGTGCTTTGCAGATATTGCATTTTTTACAATTGAAGTTTGGCGGCAACTCTGCACATCAAGCAAGTCTATCGGCGTCATTTTTCCAATAGCACGTGCTCATTTTTGCCTTTGTGTCACATTTTGGTAATTCTTATAATATTTCTTTTTTTTATTATTATAATCTAATATATCTTGGATCCGTGATCTTTGAGTTACTGTTGTAATTGCTTTAGGGCACCACAAATCACGTGCATGTAAGATGCTGAACTTAACCAGTAATGTGTTCTGACTAGCCATTCCTTTGTCTCTCTCTTTCTTCAAGGGCCTCCTCTTCCCTGAAATCCAACAGTACTGAAATTAGGCTAATTAATAACCCTACCATGGCCTCTAAGTGTTCAAATGAAAGGAAGAGTCACATGTCTCTCATTTTTAATCAAAAGCTAGAAATGATTAGGCTTAGTGAGTGAGGCATGTCAAAAGCCAAGGTAGGGCAAAAGCCAGGTCTCTTATGCCTAGCAGTTAGCCAAGTTGTGAATGCAAAGTAAAATTTTTGAAGAAAATCAAAAGGGCTACTTCAGTGTACACATGAATAATAAAAAAGTGAAACAGTTTTATTGCTGATATAAAGAAAGTTTTTGTGGTCTACAGAGGCACAAAATGTCATTAAGAACATGCTGTTGGAAAAATGGCACCAATAGACTTGCTCAATGAAGAGGATCAAACCAAGCACAGCATTCCCTTCAGTGAAAGCCTAATTCAGGGCAAGGCCCTAACTCTATTCAATTCTATGAGGGAAGAGAGAGGTGAGGAAGATTCAGGATAAAAGTTTGAAAGTAGCAGAGGTTGGTTCATGAGGTTTAAGGAAAGAAGCCATCTCCGTAACATAAGAGTGCAAGGTGAAGCAGTAAGTGCTGATGTAGAAGCCACTGCAAGTTACCCAGCAGATCTAGCTAAGATAATTCATGAAGGTGGCTACACTAAAAAACAGATGTTCATTGTAGATGAAAAAGCCTTATACTGGAAGAAGATGGCATGTAGAACTTTTATAGCTAGAGAGAAGTCAATGCCTGGCCTCAAAGCTTCAAATAACAGGCTGACTCTCTTGTTAGGAGCTATTATAGTTACTAAGTTGAAGCCAATTCTCATTTACCATTCTGAAAATCCTAGGGTTCTTCAGAATTATGCTAATCCAACTCTACCTGTGCTCTATACTTGAAACAACAAAGCCTAGATGACAGCACTTATTTTTACAGCATGATTTACTGAGTATTTTAAGCCCACAGTTTACACCTACTGCTCAGGAAAAGATTTCTTTCAAAATATTGTTGCTCTTTGACAATGTACCTGGTCACCCAAGAGCTCTGATGGACATGTACAAACAGATTAATGTTGTTTTCATACCTACTAACACAATCTCCATACTGCAGCCTATGGATCAAAGGGTAATTTCAACTTTCAATTCTTATTATTTAAAAAATACATTTCTTAGGGCTATAGCTACCACTGTGAGTGATTCCATTTTTGGATTTGGGCAGAGTAAATTGAAAACTTTCTGGAATGGATTCACCATGACATTAAGAACATTTTTTTGTTCATGGGAGGAGGTCAAAATAACAACAAATATGAATTTGGAAGAAGTTGATTCCAACTGTCATGGATGACACTGAGGGGTTCAAGACTTCAGTAGAGGGAGTGACTGCAGATTTGGTGGAAAAAGCAAGAGAACTATTACCAGAAGTGGTATCTCCAGATGTGACTGAATTGCTATAATTTCTTAATGAAACTTTAACAAATGAGCAAAAAACATAGTTTCTTGAGATAGAATTTAAAAAGTAGTTTCCTGAGATAGAATCTACTCCTGGGGAAGATGCTGTAAACATTATTGAAATGACAGCAAGGGATTTAAAATATTATGTAAACCTAGTTGATAAAGCAATGACAGGGTTTGAAAGAACTGACTCCAATTTTGAAAGAAATTCTACTGTGGATAAAATGCTATCAAACAGCATCACATGCTACAGAGAAATCTTTGTGAAAGGAAGAGTCCATTGATGTAGCAAACTTCATTGTTGTCTTATTTTAAGAAACTGCCACAGCCACCCAAACTTAAGCAACCACAAGCCTTGATTATTCAGTAGACACCAACATCAAGGCAAGATCATCAACTAGCAAAAAATTTATGACTCACTGAAGGGTCGGATGCCCAACAGCACATTTTTAGCAATATAGTATTTTTTATTAAGTTGCACAGATTATTTTTAGGCATGATGCTTTTGCACACTTAATAGACTACAGTATAGGTACATATAACTTTTATAAAATTGGGTGACTTCCTTTCTGGCAATATTTGCTTTATTGCAGTGGCCTGGAACTGAAGCTGTAATATCTTGGAAATATGCTTGTATTTTGTTTTTGTTTTCTTGTTGCTGACTCTGAAATTTGGCCCAATTTTGCTTACCAGTGTTTTCTACTAGTATGCCAAAGAATTCATTGCATCACAGGGAAAATCACTTCTTCTTTGACTTTATTTAATTTCATTTAATTCAAAGCCGACTTTTGCCATACAAGGGTAAATGTGTAGAAGAATATACTTGAATAGGCCAGCAATCCCAATTGATTGCCTTAGTCTATCAATCTTGTATCTACTTACGATCAAATAGCATATATTAATATACATATATTATCTATATATTTCTATATCTATATCTATGTATATCTACATCTATGTAAATCTATATGTATTACCTATGTATATGTATAATTCTATACATCTATGCATCTATAAATAGGATTATGTCCTATTTCTCTGCTCTATGAGTTTCTTCTTGGCTTTATTAATGTTTTAATTTTTAGTTGCTAAAAATTTACACTGCTCCATGCTGAAATAAAACCAAACATGATTTTTGCCTAGTAACTTAACATCATAGTCACTATTCTGTATTATACCATTTGCATTGTATTCTCAGAATTAGTTTGTAGAAGTATCAATAATGTAACTATTTAACACCACTTTAATTACATGTATATGCCTTAATAAACTTAACCTGAATGTCAAAAATCCATTTGACTAGAAATGCAAGTTATATTACCCGAGAAGTGAAGGACTCAAATATTCTTTAGAAAACAAAACCTGTGACGTGAACCTTTTTCTTCTGACTTATCTAATAGTTTATCCTCTTTTCTCACTAGTATCTATATGATAAATTTCATAAAGCCAAGGCTACCTTTAACTCTTTTTGGGGGGGGGCTACAATTCTGATTTGGTTGTATTTTCTGGATTTCTTCTTTTTTGAAAGGAATAAACCTTTAACATTCCCAACTTTCTAATTTGCAAACCAAAGGAATGAAAACTCTGTTTTGGGACAGCCAGAACACATTACTTAATTCATTTAACTCCAGTAGAAAATAACAGAGGTAAAAGATATCATGTTCCTTTTGGTTCCTGGTAGATATTTAACTGAATAATTTTAAAATGTTCAAATATAAATAAATAATCTGCACTCAAATTGTATCTTTTCATTAGATATAAAAGGGTGCATAGATGCAGTAAAAATCACATAAATAGACAACAGAGATTTCTAAAACTATGTGCTCTCTCTCTGGCTCCCAAGTATGTAAATATTTTTTCCAAGTCTATGTTGTTGCACAAATGGTTTTTAGGCTAAGTTACATATATTTCTTTTGGTAGTTTTTAAGAGTGAAAGTTATAATAGCTAACATTTATTGTGTCTTTCTTCAGCTACATATTGTGGTAAGTGCTCTATGTGTATTATTTTATTGAACATTCACAAATGCATGTAGAAGGTACAATATCATTCCCATATATCTTAAACATAGTTATTTTCAAGAAAAATATTCAAGGCTATAAAAAGTATAGATATACAAAAGACTGTAAATATATTTTCTTACAAAATATTACTTTCAGCTTTCAGGTGTCAAAGCACAATTTTCACAAGTTAAAATTACTGATATATAGATATAGAATGAATGTTTGTCAAAGATTCATTAACTCATTAATGATTGAACCAGTAGGATGGTAAAACTCTTTCAAAGAGCATTTTGAGTAAATATTTATAGATATTTAAAAGGTTAAATATAGAACTGGTTTATGTCTGACGAAGCAAAAAAAACAAAACCATATGTTGGAGGTCATCTTTTCTAATGAATATTATTTTCATCTTTATTAAACAAGAAGTTAACACATAACTTCCAAAGTCTGAGCTCTTAGTTAATAGTAAAATTCAAACAAATGTATATTCCCTTAGATGATGAAATAGTCCTTGAGTGAGCTTGATAAACAATGTCCCTGCACGCTCTTGACCTCATTTCCATATTTTTGATAATTGATCTTTCTTTACACAGTTATCAACCCTAATTCCTGACACCTTGCTTGTGGCTCTGATGTCATCCACACCCGGAGGCTTGCTTATCACTCAATCTTTCCATTTAAGCCTTCCTCACTCTCTGATAGTCTATAATTTCACTACATAATATAAGTATGGGGTTTTCTTTATCATCTTCTTTAGCACTTTGAGAGTTCTTTCAAACTGAGACATCTTTTGTAAAAAAGATAAATCTGTAAAAATAATTTATATCCATTATTATTTTGAATATTTACTTTTCATTTTTATTTTTTATGTTTTCAAAATAAATATTTTATCCAGATATTAGCACTGTGACTTCTAGTCTCCCTATCTCTTAGCTTATCTTTTACTATTTTGGGGTTTTTTGTTATTTCTTTCTTTGAGAAATGTTCTTGATCTTCCAATTTACTAATACATTTCTCATCTCTAGCCATATAACTTCATTTCATCTATTTTATTCAACTATATTATAATATATTCTATTGATTTTGTATGTTTTCTTATCTTTGTTTCATCTTTATATCTTTCCTTTTCTCTTTCAGTTTATTATTTGGCTAGTTTTAAATCCTGATAAATATGTTCTAATGCTTCCACTTTGGACAGAATCAGCAGTGTGCTTCTCAAATGTCTTGTTACTTGTATCTGTGAGTTCATTTACCCTCAGGAATATCAGCCACTCTATCAATGCTCATGGAGGAAAGCCAGAGTCAAAGTGTCAAGTCCAAAGTGCTAAAGGGATTTCGGGGGAGTGAAGATGGATGATCCCTAGAGTAGAACACCCCAGTCACCAAGAAAACCATCAATAATGACTGACCCTATTAAACAAATCCTTAGCTAAATGGCTTCACCCTTTCACTCACAAGCAAAATCAGCATCAGGACAGAGAATCTCTACAATAGATAGATCCTCATGCACCAATCAGGGAGTTTGGGGAAGGAGCTCTAAGGAAATAGATTTCCAAATTTATTCCTCACCTCTTTTGGCCAGCTCCCTGTAAGTGCTGAATTTCTGTGCTGTTCTGATTTTATTCTTGAAGATACCCATATCAAAGCTCTAAGCAGTCACAAGTGTGGGGCAGGCACTCTTTGTCCCAAGATAGTTTCAAGAGATAAACTAAGCAGAGATCCCATAAATCCCTCCTAGTTTTTACTCTCACAGGCAAACTTCTGCCCAACCAAAGCCACCGCCTCACACATACCAGTTTGAATGTCTCTGCCACCACAATATTTTCTAACATTATATTTCCAGTGGTTTGATTTGTTTTATAGTTTTACTTTTATTGCTAACAGTCATCTAAAATTTGAAATAATACTTTTTTATTCAAGATACACAAGTTTATAATATGAAGCAAACAATACAAAGTGAAAACATGGTTTAAATAAAAATAATTCATTATCGAGTTTCTATAAAATGATATAATAGTTCTATTAAAGGAGATGTTCTATATTCTATATACACTTCTCTGCAGTATTTTAAGTGCATAGCATGGAGGAAAAGAAAAACCTATATATCTTTGTATCTTTATTTTTTTATAGTGGCTATAATTAAATTATCATTTGGAAATGCTCTATTTTGCAAGGTCAGGAAATGTAGCAAAAATCTTTAACGTTAATTTAAACCTACTTGAAAGATAGAAAAAGCCAGACCTTTAATCTCTTCTTGAGTGATTTCTTATTCAAACTGAGCTGGAGTTCTTAGAGTAGAATGTTCTGCTTTCTTGGATCTCCAGTCAAGGGAACCTTCAATTCACTTTATTTCATAATAAATCTAAGGAGAGCCAGTTACAACAAAATATGTTAGGGTGAGCCCTACTTGAATGGTTCATGGTCATGGCTTTCAATTCTCCAATAATGCATGTTTTCCATGCATTGATTTATTTCAGGGAAAAACATGTAAAACAATAGGCTAACAATATGTCCCCTGAATCAATTTTAAATATATTTAAGCTATTTTAAGCAAATTTAGGTTAGAGAAATGTCCTTGCTGTTTGTGAAGATTATGAGCAACTGAGTTACTTGGTTATTGTTACACAGGATTCATAGCTCAGGTTTTGTGTATTAATTATTTTGCAAGCTATTATTATGATTTTTTTAAAAGTTTTAAGACAGATACAGTAGTATGTGGTTATCTGAAAAACTGGTCTAAGTACTCATGGCTTTTCTCTTGTGAAAAGATAATATTGTACTTGAAATTTAAATTTGAATTTGAAGAGAAATTCCACATCTTGGAACATGGAATAAAGATAAATCGATAACATGATTCTATGGAAATAAGGAGGGAAGGGCATTGCATTTGGTGTATGAGATGATTACGA
>JAQIFY010000877.1:0-14671 GCA_028533085.1 Varecia variegata
GGGTGTATACCTATATGATGAGTGCGATGTGCACCGTCTGGGGAATGGACACGCTTGAAGCTCAGACTTGGGGGAATGGGAGGGACATGGGCAATATATCTAACCAGAAATTTTGTACCCCCATAATAAGCTGAAATAAAAACAAAACAAACAAACAAACAAAAAAAAGAATAATGGTATATGTACCCATTCCATGCTGTTTTGGAAATAAACAAAAAAAAAAGAAGTTCATCAAAAGCTCTGATGAGTCCATAGACTGAGCCCCACAAAGGAAATGTCCGCCAAGACTAGGGAGCATTTCTCCTGAGGGTTTTGCATCCCTCCCCTGTCATCTGCAGCACCTTCCCTGTGCCCGGATAAGCAGCAGATAACTCTGAGAGGCAAAGGACAATGTCAGTGCACAAAGCCAGACACCATTCTCTTCCTTCGTGACGAGAACAGTTGCTGCTCCATCTATCATTTTCTGTTTAGGTAACGTCTTATTTGCATGCTGAAACCATGTTCTTTTTCCTGTTACTGATGTAAAAGATTGCTTATTTCTAATTATATCGCAGGCACTCGGGGAATTCAAAGAGCAGAAAATATGTCAGGAACAATTTACAAATCGTGGCTATTTGTGTACATGTTTGCCTGGACTACAGCAAATATAGAAACGAAAAAAATCGCTTATTAAAAATACCAGCTCTCCTCAGCAGATCTCTGCTTCTGTTTGTTCTCCCAGCCCTAACTAAATCCAAACCTAAACCCTAAGTGTGAATGTGCTTGTGAAAAAAAAATATTTTTTCCCCATCTCAATTGTTTTAAGTGGGAGTTTAGAAATGAAATTTCCCCCAATTGCTCTAATCTTGCCTTGGAAACTCCATTTCTATCACACTCAAGTCACTGTTTTTAGGGAAAAAAAATGGATTTTTCTTTGTGTTCATTACCCGAGATGTCTTGAGAGCTGGAAAATTCTTCCCACGGTTGCATGAGTCAGGACTGAATAATTACTCCATGGACATTAGGATGAAGGTATCGCGCATGAGATGGAGGACCTTTAGACCCAGATTAAAACCCTGGGTCAAAACTTTTTTTTTCTACATTTTATACTCTACTAAATTACAAGGAGCTCAAAGGTACAAAATATACTTTCTCTTCTTTGGTACCTTTCACAGGGCTAAGAAAAGGACCGTACAGAACTTTCAACAGACTCATCTTCAGTACAGGAACCTTGGCAGATCTGAACAAAGCCACGCACAGGCCCTAAATACATGGCTATACCCCTTAGCGACAGATGGGGTTAGTGGTTGCCTAGATTTAGCATCAAGACATCTTTCAAAAGGCCTTCTGGAACCTTCCCTTCCCTAAACAGAGATGCTTCTAAGTATTTTTATAAGGCATGATCTTTTCAGAGTCCTATGCAACAGTGTATCACTTTGCCACTGGAAAGCTCTAAGCTTATTTCATTCAAGGTAAGTGTTGGGTCAGAGTAACCAGGTACGGTCGCAGAGACATGGTGCTATGAAGCTCAAACATATTCATAAGAAGGCCTAACAGTCAAACAAAATTCTAATAAACCTTCTCATGTCCAGATACCTGCTGACTCTGAATAGAGGGCAAATCTCCATTTTCCCATCAAAAAAGGGACGGAGTTGGCAAACTTGAATATACAAGCTTTTGCAGATGCAGACATGGATACCTATTTGCCATACTTAATTTAGTTACATATGCATATTTAAAATATTATATTAAATATATTGCATAAGAAATGCTGCTTTTGCTCATTCTCACATTTCACAAAACAATTTGATTCAATCTCTGCATCTTGATGCTAGCGTTGCTGCACTCACAAGAGAGCCTTCTTGAGTTATCAATTATCGACAGCACATAATTTTTTACTTCCCTCCAAATCATTTAAGATGTGAGTCTTTCATAATCCACATGTGATACTGTCACTAAGTAATTTTATCCCAAGCCACAAAGACTCATTTTCATGGCACTTGGATAGTTTTTCATTTTGTTTTTGTTCACCCCATAGGAGTACATTTGATGTGCACTAAGTAATTACATGCTGTATTGATTAGCATAGCTTGAGTGCCATGGAAGGACCAAGGGACTGTGACCCGATGAAGGGATAAAAGCAATTAAATGCAAGGAGTTAGGTGGGTGACAGAGCAAGACCAGAAGCAAGGAAACACATATGGAGGCCATTTAAATGGTCCAGGGAACTCATAATGAAGGATTTGACTCGAACAGCCACTGTAGGAAGGGATTCAAGAAATATTTATGAAGCAAAATCAGCAGGGCTTGGTAACGAAGTGGATTTGGGGGATTAGAGAAAAGGAGGAGAGATAAGTGATGGCTTCAAAGGCTGAGTAGATTCGGTTCTATTAAATTCTTCCTGGTACGAGGAATAAAGAAGACAGAGAAAGCTGAGCTTGGGGAAAAGAAGGTATCGAGTGATGTATTCCACTTTAGAACCACTGAATGCAAGTGACTATTGGACAAACAAGTAAAGACACCTAGCAAGGGCAGGGCTATTTAGTTCTAACATTCACAAAAGAAAGCTTGGCTGGAGAATTGATCTGGGAGCCTCAGCCTGTAAGTTCTAAGTAGAACTGCGACTCTGGGTGAGACTCCAGGGACAGCATGTGAGTAGAAGGCAAGGAGGCTGCTGATGAAATGCTGGGCGGGGGGGAGAAGCTAATTTAACAGATAAAGAGAGAGAAGCCCAAAGAGAGATTAGTAAGACGTTGCCAGAAAGGAGGGATGAGAATGAGTAACCACTGCAAACATGCTGGGGATCTCAATGAAATGACTCACAAGTTCCCGCTGGATCTGATGTTTAGGTCACTGGCCAGGAGGTGAAGGGAGGTGAAGAAATGAAACAGCTCATGTGGACCTCTATTTTCAGAAGTTTTGTTCAAAAAAGTAAGAAAAGAAAGTGGGCACCAGCTAGAGGGAGGTGGCAGGGTTGAGGGAAGATGTTGCTTTTTCAGATAAAAGACCTATGAGCGTGTAGGGGCTGATGGAAGCAGCCAGGAGTGGAGGAGACACAGGAAGACCGATAACTGATGGAGGAAGGAGGAGACCAGGTGAGAAGAACAGAACTGAGCGAGCCTGCGAGCCTGGGGCTGGAGAAAAGGAGGCTGGGTAATAAACGGGTAAGTTTGGAGCGAGGGGAGCAAGATGCAGAGGGTGTCCTCCTTATTGTATGTTTTTTTCAATGAAAGCAGAAGGAAGTTATTTGCTAAGAGCTCCAAGGATCAAGGTGGGCACGGGGGCTTGAGGAGCCTGGCAGATCTTTGAGTAATCACCGAATGCCCCAGAGAAAGAGCTGACCGAGCCGCGAGGGCCCGGCTGGGTGGGAGCCCTGGGGTCTGGAAGGGCCCCAATCCCTGTAACTGGCAGCCCAAGCGGGGGAGATGGATCGTAGGATCTGTCCAAGGCGGGGGAGAAGGAAAAGGCATGAGGGAAGTGAAGGTTCTGGAAGACAGCGGTTCAGAGGATCAAGGCAAAGGCAGGGAAGGAGCCAGGGAAGGGAGAGGTGATGACCGTGAGAAAATGTCCAAAGCAGAAGCCCCTGGAGGAAGGAAACACGCGAGGGGCTTGGAAAGACAGGAGGCTGAGGCCAGAGGGTCCAAGAAGTTTAAGCCTGAACTGAGAATAAGGCTCAGGGAGTGACCACAGGAGAGGACGCCAAGACCTGCCCAGGTGCAAGCTGCCAGCAGCGATGGGGACGGCTGTCCAGCCACGTTCTGTTTCCTCTTCCTCCCGGGCACTCGGGTGGGCTGCGTGTGCCAGCATTCCAGGTGGCGAGGTGAGCTGTGTGATTCAGTTCTGGCCAGCGGAACGTGGGCAGACGGGTCAGATAGCTTGTCTAGACTTGCCACCTAAAAATATCTCACAAAATCCACCTGGCTATGCTCTTCCCAAGCCTGCAGCCCAAATGCAGAGGGAGGATCTGGCAGAGAACTCCAGACCCCAGGAGCCAGATGGACGGAGTCCGGGGCTCTGAAGGAGCAAGGGGCATTGCGGGGGGTGGGCATGGAGAAGAACCCCCCCACACACACACTGTCCCACCCTCAGCCTGCCCAATGGGACCAGGGCTTGAGCAAGAAATAATCCTTCATTGAAACTGTAGGGGCTGTTTGTCCCAGCAGCTAGTCTGCTCTAAAACAAGAGTGCTGTGACCAGACAGCCTCAAAGAGGAAGGGCGGAGGACTTTTTTTATTTTTTTGTTTTTTTGAGACAGAGTCTCACTCTGTTGCCCAGGCTAGAGTGCCGTGGCATCATCATAGCTCACTGCAGCCTCAGACTCCTGTGCTCAAGAGATCCTCCTGCCTCAGCCTCCGGAGTAGCTGGGACTACAGGCATGTGACACCACGCGCAGCGAATTTTTCTGTTTTTAGTAGAGACAGGGTCTCGCTCTTGCTCAGGCTGGTCTCAAACTCCCGAGCTAAAGTGATCCTCCCGCCTCAGCCTCCCAGAGTGCTGGGATCACAGGCATGGGCCAACGCACTCGGCCAGGAAGGGCTTTTTTTTCTTTTTTTTTTTTTTTTTGAGACAGAGTCTCACTCTGTTGCCTAGGCTAGAGTGAGTGCCGTGGCGTCAGCCTACCTCACAGCAACCTCAAACTCCTGGGCTCAAGCAATCCTCCTGCCTCAGCCTCCTGAGTAGCTGGGACTACAGGCATGCGCCACCATGCCCAGCTAATTTTTCTATATATACATTTTTAGCTGGCCATATAATTTCTTTCTATTTTTAGTAGAGACGGGGTCTCGCTCTTGCTCAGGCTGGTCTCGAACTCCTGAGCTCAAACAATCCTCCTGCCTCAGCCTCCCTGAGTGCTAGGATTACAGGCGTGAGCCACCGCGCCCGGCCCAGAAAGGGCTTTTAATTGAGGGTGAAAATAAGAGTACTTTGCCCGCTGGCTCCATGGCAGGAAGGGCTGGGAGGGTAGCCACAGTTGAACCAGAAAGTGGTGTCCTGGGCGAGGAGGGGGCACAGGAAACAGGACACGGAGGTGAGAGGTTTTTCCAGCAGATATGACAAGGCAGTTGAGGAACTGTTTTTCAGAAAGATCTAGCAGGGAAGGCAGCAGTGAGTGAGTGGGTGAGCCCAGGAAGACGACCAGGAATGAGAAGACTAAGGCAGGGCAGGGTGAGAGGGGTCCGTCGACAGTGGGTGTGCTGGTCTCGGGTTCAGACAAACGCTACAACAGCAGAGGGAAGGGAAGAGATGACCACTTCCTTCAGTGTCTACCACTGTGACAGGTGTGCTTAGAGACCCGAATGCTTTGGAGAACCGAAATCTTGGAACTGACCAGTGGCTAAGCGATTTGAACTTTCCCTCCCCATTCTCCACCCTACAAACAAACAAACAAACAAAAAAAAAACAGACTTGGAAGGACCTGAAGACAATGCCCCCTACCTACCTTCCCAACCTCCCTCCCTCCAAGCCTCACACCTACTGCTCCTCAGTCTGGAAGGTTCTATCCCTCATGTCCTTCTCTCACTTCATGATTCAAGTCTCTGCTCACTGTCTTTTTTGAACATCCTCTTGAAAATACTCTCTGGTCACTCCCTCTCTGGCCATTAACCAGTTTTATTTTATTTCCCTCTTTGGTTTTATCTCTACTTGAAATTATTAAGCATATAGCTATAGACATATACATATAGATACATAAACAGGGATACATATAAACATGTGTATAATATATAACCAAAATATAATTCTCTTATTACTATTTTTAAATTTTAATTTTATTATTTTTTAAAATCTGTCTCCTCCACTAACCCATGAGCCTGAAACGTGACTGTGCTGTGAAGTACCTGCCTGGGTCCCTAGGGCCCAGCACGGTGTCCAGCACACAGTAGGTGCTCAGTGAAGACCTGCCGAATGAATGCCATAAAGAACCAATGTAGAGATAAGAGTCTTGGTTTTTTCCCCCAAGGATTGCACAGGATAAAATGAACTTCCACAGCAATATAAGGGAAAGCATTTATAATTTTCTTTTCTAATTTTAAAAAGTTATTGGAGGCCAGAATAAATGTCAAAAAAAAAAAAAATAGAATCTCCTCTTGAGAGTCTTAGGAAGGAAAAAAATTATATGATTGCCTTTCTGGGGTAGAAAAAGGACAAAGATTAAATAATATTGTATGGTTTTTTCCAGATTGAGGAGTCTATTTCCCCACTGAGTTGGGGTTATTTTTTCCCTGTCTTTTCTTAGAGCAGCACACCAAATTGAATCTCTTAGTTCCAGGGCTAAAAGCAGCAATAAATTTCCGTGGATTCTGGGTGACATGACATGATGCAGAAACAAATGGTCCACGAACCATCCACTAGGCTGGATCACACACAATTTCTAAAGTTTTTAGAAGGAGCTTAGCAAGACACTGTTCAGAAGATTTCTTGGCCACTGCCCACCAAACAACTCCTTACAACAAACCAACTTATTAGATCCAAAAGACAAGCTGGAGGGAGGGAAGGGAACGAATGTAGCTAGTCGCTCATTACCAGCACTGACATTATCTTCCAGGGTAGGTTCTCCAAGAGGCAATTATATTAAGTCAATCATCAGGAAATGAGGTCTTCGTAATGATAGCTGTGACTTTGATTTCAAATACTGAGCTAATCAGAATAAGGGCTTTTGTTCCCCTGTCAAAATGATCATTTATACCAAGTTCTAAGTAAACAATACCCCCCCATACTTCCCCCAAAGAAAGAAGAGGGAAAAAGGAAAAAGGAAAAAGAAGGTTGATACTATTGAATGAAAACATAGACCACAGAAGCTCAATAGGGCAATAAGTTCCTTGGCTACCTATGCTATACAATTTGTTCCTAAATCTCATTCTATATATATATATCTCTCTGACAATCCTATGTTGGAAGACCAATGGGTAAAAATGGGGGTAAGGGAGGCTTTAATTTGCTATCAAAACCCCAAACACACAACATGAGAAAAACCATGGTTAGAAAGGGACAAAAACAAGGTCTGGTCCTACCTACACCTTGACGATGCCATTCTTTTAATGGGGTACTAGACAGAAGGGGCCAAAGGACGCCAGTGAGGCTGGATAAGAGTCACTGTTGGAGAGAAAGTTAGTGAGTGCTCTAGACTACTAAGGCACTTACAACCCCAATCGCAATACTGCTTTCCTTTTAGATATCTCCTGAACGCCTGCCGTATGCCAGGCACTGTTAGCATCAGGTGCCAGGGATACAGAGACAGGTACGATACAGCATCTGAACTTGAAGAACCAAGCACTGAGTGTGACCAACAGGTAAGCTGATAAAGTACAAAAGCACAATGCAAAATAACCAATGCTATTATAATAAAAAACAGATGGGAAGAATTGCAGAGGAAATCCAGGCTGATAGCTCTGCCTGAATGAGTCAGAAAAGTTTCACAGAGGGGTGGGCGGGGAAGGATTGAAGATAAGTCTTGAATAATGACTGGGAAATTGCCAGGCAGTGGGGAAAGCATCCGCACTGGAGAGGCCAGTCCCAGCGTGGGCCTGGAGGGGTGGTACTGCAGGAGAGGTGCACGGGCTGGCGGTTGGAGGTGGATTGGGAAAGGCTCTGACATGAAGCTCAAGTTTGAACTGATCCCTTAAGCAGCAGGAACCAATCTGGGTAGGGCTGGACCGTAGGACCATGTTCACCCTCCTCTCCACTGTTACCCAGCACAGAGACTGACACTTATCTGCACCTTTGTTAGTTTATTAGCCAAAAGAAGAAGAACATTTCCTTGGCTATTTCAAGGGAACTACTGCTGGCCGCATTGCTGGGGATGAGGTGGGATGCGAAGGGTAGGCAGGGACAGCAAGGACAGTGGGGTGGGAGACACCAGCTTGGAAACACATTCTAGAGATGTCAGCAGTGCACACAGAGAAGAAAACGACCCTGTCCTACTTTGAAAACTGCCTACCTGGACTAAACCCCCTTCTGAACATGCTGTTTATACCAAAAAGAGCCATTTCCATCCTTCCCCTAAGCAGAAGCAAACGCCTGAGCTGCCACGTCCTGGCCTCTGTAGTGAGTTCTCCATTTCTATTTTCCTCTTTCCTTTTCTTTTCCTGTTCTTCTCAGTCGCTGCTCCTCACTGCCTTTGCTTTGACTTCAAAAAAAGAAAATTCCATTTTAACGTTACCTTCAGCAAAACCCAGCTGAGAATATTCAATAAACTCTGAAGAATGGTTGGCAAGAGGTATTTTATTTAACCAGATACTGTAGTTAAATGAAAATTGCTAATATAGATCATACACAAATTGCCAATTTGGAAAGAATTGGTGCTTAATAAAGTGCACATAATCCCAAAGCCCTATTAAAGATTTTTTTAATCTTTTTTTTTCGTTGTGCATATAGGTGATTCAGTATCTTAAAAATCAACAGTCTCCAGGGAATTTAACTTATTTTATGATACTATGAGAACTCAGCATTCAGTTTATATGATTTTTTTTAAAAGATGGGATTTTTTTTTTTTTTTTTTTTTTCGAGACAGAGTCTCGCTCTGTTGCCAGGGCTAGAGTGCTGTGGCGTCAGCCTAGCTCACAGCAACCTCAAACTCCTGGGCTCAAGCAATCCTCCTGCCTCAGCCTCCCGAGTAGCTGGGACTACAGGCATGCGCCACCATGCCCGGCTAATTTTTTCTATATGTATTTTTAGTTGGCCAGGTCATTTTTCTTTCTATTTTTAGTAGAGACAGGGTCTCGCTCTTGCTCAGGCTGGTCTCGAACTCCTGAGCTCAAACAATCCGCCCGCCTCCAAAGTGCTAGGATTACAGGCGTGAGCCACCGCACCCGGCCAAAAGATGGGATTTTTACAACAAATTATCAGAAGCATAGAATGTAATCTAAAGCCAAAGGGAAAAATTTGAAGGTTGAACATTACTCCTTCATTTGCTCAGTAAACATTTATTAGTACTGTACCCCAAACAGGGCACTGAAATATGAATCAAGACCAAGCCTGTTCTAGAATTCACAGAGGGGGATGCAGATCTATTTTTAATAATAGTTATAACTCACTTGTTAATTGGAATAACAGAGGTAGGAAGAGAGACAGAGAGGAGAAAGTCCTGAGTTCTGCCTGTTCAAGGGGTTGGGGAGGGGAAAGGTTGACATGGGAGATGAAGCTTGGAAAACATCCTCAAAGGCGAGTGGGAGAGCTCCAAGAGCACAAATTCGGAAAGGCCCAGGAAGCATGGAGAGCAACTTGGAAGTTACTGTGATAATTCATGGGAGGGATGACAGAGGACTGAGAGGAGGAAATGCCAGTAGGGACAGATGGTGACCCACTGGACACTGGAGGTGGGGAAGGAAGCCACCTACTCTTTGCTGTCCAATATGGGAGCCCAACCCACATGCAGCCATTCAGATAAAAACACATTAAAACTAGATAAAATTAAAATGAAATATGGCTAGTCAGTGCAACCGGTTTCAAGAGCTTCACAGCCACAGGGGGCCGGCAGCTTCTGTACTAGACAGTACAGACACAGAACTTTCCTATCATCACAGAACGTTCTACTGGGCAGCACTGGCCTAGAGGAACCAAGCGTTTCAGGCTGAGACAAGTCAGTGGCTGTTGGTGCTACTGATTTAGAAGAAATGCTGGAGAAGCAATGGGTTTAAGAGGTAACCTGCGTTACCTTCCCTTTTCTGTGACATCCACCGTGTGTAAAGTGGTATGTCAGCGTCAGGATGACAGCGATGGGCAAAATGGCTGAAGTCAGGAAAGCAGACGGTGACAAGGAAAAGCACGTGTGACAGAACGCTGAAGGACAAAGGCAGCAGGGCAAGGAGACGGGGCATGACCAGCGATGCTCTTTGGGAGAAGGTGCTCCCTTCTCCGAGCAGTGTCACCCGAGCAGGGACGCTAGTGAAGGAGGAACAAGCTGTGGGGACATCTGGAGGGAAGACAACCCCGAGGACTCCCTCCGAGGATGGTGCCAGGGTGGTGTGAGGACCTGCCAGGAAGCCCTTGAGGAAGAGGGGAAGAAATGACAGCAAATGTGGCCAGAGGGACAGCCAGGTGCCTGATCGCACTGGGCCTGAAGCCCAAGGTTAGGTCCTGGGACTTGGCTCTGACACAATCCAACTGCACTTTTCCAGTCCACTCCGGCTGCTGGGTAGAGACCAGACCATAAGAGGGAAAGAGCGGAGACAAGGGGCTTAGTGAGGGGCAGGTGCAGCCCTCCAGGGCACAGAAGATGCTGCTGAGTAAGTGGAAATGATTATTTGGTGAAAGCCTCATCGGTGTCTTTAGTTATTAATGCAACAATAAACAGCAGCATCTGTGCAGCAGGTGTCTGAGCTACTGTGCTGGGACAGATGACACTAATGATGAAACGGGGCAATTAGAGAGCCCAGCATCTCACAGGCCAGCAGTGCAGAGAGGGCCCTTGTTTGTAGTCTCTTCCTTTTCCTAAGCACAACCCAAGCTTCAAAATGTCACCTGCATGCCTGCGCCTATTACAGAAAGAAAATATAATGCATTGCTCTCTGGAAGGATTAAGTTACAGGAAGTCATGATGCCAAAGAAATCCATCAGAGTATCGGCAATGCGGATAAAATTTGAAAAATTGGGTCCAGGTAAAGTTGGAGAGAAAGATTTCTCCTTGCATGTTGGTGAGAATGATGGCTGAAAACTAATGAGGCGGCCTCCGCGGCTGGAATGCCAATGCAGGGGCCAGGACAGTGGGAGCCGGAGCTCATTAAAGGTAACGCAACCTGGATCAGCCCTGCTGGGGCGAGGTCCCCCTGCATCCTGGAGATGGGCGTGCGTGGCTCAGCGCTACAACCTGAGACAATCAGGAGGCGTGGGTTCTGCGCAGAAGGTGGGTATGGGCAACAAGAGCCCTGCCCTGTGGGGCTGTGAGCAAAGACACAGGATCAGGTGTGTACTGACCCCGTGTACAAGAAGTGGAGACCTGGACGTGGCACGGATAAAAACATCTACCTGGGTGGGAGGGCTGGGACAGCAGACCACCGGGGAGAGGTTCCAGTTAGTGACTGGATGTTTGCACGACAACTTAGCCATTGTATTCCCCACCAGACTGTGAGTTCTAGCAGAGCGGGGCCATGTCTGCTGTTACACACTGACATATCCAGAAGATGGCGCTGCGCCTGGGACCGTTAAGCTTTTCTGGGAACACTAGCCCTAGCTGGTTGAATAGTGTCCCCTTCAAAGGTCATGTGACCCAGAACCTCAGAACACGATGTTGTTGAGAGACAGGGTCTTTGCAGACGTCATAAGGATGAGGTCACGTTGTATTACGGTGAGCCTTAAAGCCAGTGAGCGTGTCCTTACAAGGATAGGGGAGGACACACGGAGCAGGCCATGTGACAGCAGAAGCAGAGACTGGAGTGATGCAGCTACAAGCCAAGAAGGCCAAGGACGGCTGGAGGCCACAGGACGCTGGAAGAGGCCGGGTAGGACCCTCCTCTGGAGCTTTCAGAGGGAGCACAGATGGCTCTGTTGACACCTTCAATTTCAGACTGCTGGCCTCCAGAACTGAGAGGTGTTTCTATTAAGTCATCCAAGTTTGTGGTAATTTCTCAGAGCACCCATCGGAAACCAACGCAGCGCTAAGGGAAGGATGAATGAATGATCAAATGAACAAAGGCAAGGCTGGTTCGGACCATCACGGCAAGAGCCAGCGTCTACAAATGGAACACCTGGACATACGCTGAACACCAGCAAACGAAGGAACAGGCAACCCACAGGGCTGGCGGAGGTAAACCAGGTGTAGCACTAGCTTAACCACCACCTTTTCCTGGCGGGCACCCTTTGCCCAGGAAGGACACTAAGTGAGACCAAGGCCTTTTCCCAGCACCGATTTCCCCTCCTCCAGGCCATGACAGAGTGTGTCTTGCCTTACAAATAGGTATTGGAACCCAAGAATTATTTTGGGTTTTTTTCTTCTTGGTCAAAAATGATAAATTGTAGTTAGGAAAAAGTCATTAAGAACCTGCATCAAAATATTAATATCCAGGAAAGGGCCAGGGGTTAAACATGATTGCAAGGCCAAGTTCAGCTTCTTGGATGGATGTCCAGCAAAAGCCCACTGCAGCCCTGATGCCGGGCCTCGGAGCCACAGCCCCACCTGTAATATTTCCTGGTTTCTAAGACACCCCTTGTCAGACATGAGTAAAATAACCAAAGTTTGCTTGTGCACTGCAATAGCTCTGGCACCCGTGACTCCCTCCAAGGTCTGTCTGCTGGACCGTGGCTGTGGGAGGCCCACGCCAGCCCCGCAGCACAACGGGGTGGCCAAGCCTCCGAGTAATTAGCAGACACAAGGTCTCCCAGAGCCGAGGGCACCAGGTCCTTCATCTTCATGTTTTCCTTCCATTACAACTTGGGGTGGGGGTGGAGAGGGAAGATAATGGCTGGGAGAGGCAAGGAACAGATTCTCCCCTGAAGCCCCCATCCAGCCCTGCTGACATCTTGAATTTAGCCCACTCAATTGATTTTGTACTTCTGACCTCCAAAATTAAAGGAGAATAAATTTGTGGGGTTTTTTTTAACCACCAAATTTATAGTAATTTGTTACCATGGCAACAGGAAACTAATACAAATAATGTTTGGAAAATAAAAACCTGTGACAGGGCAGGCACGGTGACTCGCGCCTGTAATCTAAGCATTCTGGGAGGCCAAGGTGGGAGGATCGCTTGAGCCCAGGAGGAGTTAGAGGTTGCTGTGAGCTAGGCTGACACCACGGCACTGTAGCCCGGGCAACAGAGTGAGACTGTCTCCAAAAAACAAACAAACAAAAAAGCCTGTGACAGAGTAGAAGCCTCTTTAATGATCAGTAATTGGTAGAGTTACCCTGATTGAAGTTAAAGAAAAAAGAAATTCATGTTTGTTTACAAAGGCAAGGGAGGCTTTTTCTTCCAGGCTACGGCAACAGAGGAGGGACACTGACCTCCGCAGCAAAGACAGCAGGGATGTGTGGTCAATGAGCCGTGCATGGAAGAACTTGGTCAGCTGGCCAGGGCAGGGGGTTCTGGCCACACTGGCTTAACGGGAACAGGACTCTGGCTAAAGGCCAGCGAGGTGACCAGATATCAAGGGTGGGGGTTCTCGATACACCAGCCAAAATTCTTTGCTAAGGTCAAGGTCGAGGCCGAGTTGAGAAAAGTGCTCAGAGGAGTCTGACCGAAGTCAGGCCAAGGAGAGGGATCCTTGTCACTGGTCTTCAGCCCTTCATACTCGGGATGATTTGGGCTGAAACCTGGGAAGAATGGTCACTGACTACAGAGAAAGGCAGCTGTGGCTGCTGTCACTCCTGTCACAGCTGCTCATGGGTCAACAAGAAAGCTGGAGGCTGCTGCTGGCCACAAGCTTCCGACAACTCACCCCATCGTTCTCGAGTTTGCTCACTGTGCTACACCCGTGTGCAGAAAGCCACAGACAGCACGTTCCGGAGACTTCCTGGAAACCTGGAGTGGGGCTAGCACGGGAGAATTCCCCCAGAGCTCTACTCCCCACTCCCGTCTGTGCCTCCTGAGAATACCAAGCACGGGACCTGCCCCTGCACATGCGCCATGCTGGGCTGCCCAGAGCGGGACAAAACCCCCCCACCTCCCAGCCCTGCCTCTTTCACTTGTGAACAAGACTCGGAGTGGATTGCCTGGAAGGAAGGCTGCTGAGAGAAAGGATGAACACAGAGACGGAGACAGTGCCCAGCTGGCCTTCAGGTGTGCTGAGGTTGAGAGAGCCCCAGGTTCCAGTCCCGGCCCTGCCAGCATTGTCCCTTCTACTTTCCACCCAGGTGCCTGCAAATCCAGACAATGTGTGCTTGTTAAATAAAAGGGCAGGCTGATCTCTTATTTATCTTCAGAAAGATCATTTCATCAATAGGTTCTGGTTCACTTAAGGCTCTTTATAAAAGTCACGGCAAATATTCCAGATGTCCCCTCTGCTCTGGGAGCACAGGCACGTACCTAGAACAGAGCACGTACTCAGGAAATGCTTCCAAAGTCAACGGCACAAAAGCAAATGTGCACCTCTGTGGACACATCTTGGGCCAGCCCTCAAATTCCAAGTCATCTCGGGTCTTCCTTTAAGATGGACTTCTAACCTGACCCCAGCAGATACTGTTCTGACCTGCTCTTATCCATCACATTCCAAGGAAAGGTGCTTTCATGCCTTTTCCGGTCACCTGTCTTGGGGAACAAGAGCTATCACTTCTGTGTTGCTTTACCCAACATCTAATGTCAATTCCACCCCCTGCATGGCATGAAGAGTGAGAATGTCCCAATACTTAATGCTTGTTTTAAGCTCACAACTAGGTAGAGAGTAGACCAGAGAGCTAGAACGAGGAGTCTGGCTTGAGAACACCTAAAAATTTCTTACGAGACACACAGGACAGATATCAGACCCTAAGAGGTCTGTGATGTCAAAGGCAAGCAGATGGGAAACTGGCCATGACCAGGGGTCCAGACTCCATCCCGGAATCCACAGGAGGAGGTGAGGAAATCAGCCAGAGGTCCGAGTCCCAAGTGGCCAGAAGCCAGCTCAAGGAGTCTTAAATAGTCAGTCAGGATCAAGCTGTAGGCACCACAGGTGGGAATGGCACCTGCACCTCTGCGGGCAGGGTCTCCTTCAGGCTTCCTTCCTACCCCAAACCAGACCTGGGCTCAGTGCTTGGCTGGGTCTGAGCACACGGGAGGAAAAAGTGGACAAA
>JAQIFY010000878.1:0-14665 GCA_028533085.1 Varecia variegata
TGAAGGTGTGAATGCATTGCTGCTGGCCTCGGCTACCCATGTTAAGGCAAGGATCGTAACGATGAACAGGCACTGTGCCCAGTATTTTGCATATGTGATCTCAATGCTCACAGGCACTGTGTGAGATAGGTAGTGGGATAAAATGTAAACTGTTAATAAAACCTATCTCATAGAGTTTTTGTAATGATTAGTGACTTGACTCTGCCCAGCATGGCACTAGTGCTGGGTTCCCCAACCCACTCCCAGGTGCGATGATGCACTGAGAGGGCTCATAGGACTCGACGTAAAGTCGTACTTACAGCTCTGATTTAGTGCAGCAGAAGCAAGATCAGCAAAGGGAAGCAGTGCGTGGGACAACGCGTAGGAAACCAGGTGCTGGTGTCCAAGAGTCCTCTCCCAGTGGAATCACACAAACACACTTCATTCCTCCAGCATCAAGTTGTGCAACACACGTGTAAAATGTTGCCAACTGGGTAAGCTCGTTAGAGACTCAGTACCCAGGGTTTTCACTGGGGGCTGGTCATGTAGGCACCCTCTGCCTGGCACATCCCGAAATTCCAGATTCACAGAAGGAAAGCAGGTGTTCAGCATCAACCATCTTGTTTGCACAAGCAGTTCAGGAACAGTGAGCCATCCTTATCAGTTAGGGAATGGTGGGAACCTCCTCAAAATCCAAGTTCTCAGATGCCAGCCATGGGCCAACCCTGTAAGCACAACTTTGTAAGGATGGCAGTCTCAGGCCTGCCATGATATTAATAACTCTCTTCTGCACAGCACTCAAAGTTTATTTCCTTTTTGAATTTGAGAGATGGGAAGGCTTAGTCTCATAGAGGTTGGGTGGCCTTCTCAAGGACACACAGCTAACAGGTACCCAGGCTAACATCTGAAATCCATGAAAGACCCTGAGAAAAATCTCGGTGGATCCATAAGACCTGCAGTCCAACACTGTCCAGTATAACTTTCCTCACTGATGGAAATGTTCTAGATATTGGAAATGCACTGTCCAATGTAGTGGCTACTAAGCACACGTGACTACTGAGCACTGGAAATGTGGCTCTTGTACCACCAACGGGCTGAATTTTAAATTTTATTTAATTTTTAATTTGTTTAAATTTAAACAGACCTGGCATGGTAGCACATGCCTGTAATCCCAGTGGTTTGAGAGGCTGAGGCAGGAGGATCACTTGAGGCCAGGAGCTTAAGACCATCCTAGACAACATAGTGAGACCCCCATCTCTAGAAAAAATAGAAAAATTAGTCAGGTGTGGTAGTACGGGCCTGTACCCAGGAAGGTACTCCAGAGGCTAAGGCAGGAGGATCACTCAAGCCCAGGAGTTTGAGGCTCCAATGAGCTATGATTGCACCACTGCAGTCTAGCCTGGGTGACACAGTGAGAGCCTGTCTTAAATAAATAAATAATAAGTAAATAAATGAATAAATAAATAAAATTTAAATAGCTACATGTAGCTGGTGGCTACCATCCTGGACAGCACGGTGCAGAGGATTTTTCCTCTTGTAGAAGCAGGTAGGATAAATAAACTTTTTTTTTTGGCTCCTATTCTATACTAAGGAATGCACATGTTCCTCTCTCAGTGGATGTTATTTTGCACAGGGCAAAATAACATGTCATGTCTGCAAATTCCCTGGAAAAATCTCCTTTCCATTTAGAAATCATGCTTGCTTGGTTTTATGGTTATTAAGGAACAGGAAGGAAATTGCCCCCCTGAAAGCATTAACTCAGACCCTGCAGAGGATTCTGGGGCCTGTCCTGGTGGAGCAGCCCTGCTGCACTCAGGCTGCCACCTCTCGGGAGTGTGACCTGCACAGCCAGCTCTCAGGCCTCTGTGTTATGGGGAGATGGGTGTGCCGGCAAGTCAAGGCTGACCTCTCCCTTCCTGCATCTTCTCTGCTTTCAGATGAGGTGCCCATGAGCAGCCAGATAACCAGCAGCCTAGAGAAGTGAGAGGAGACTTCAAGAACCTATAGTTAGTTAGAGAACCGAGCCTCACTCCTGTGCTCATCCCGACCCCCGGGGTGTGGTGGGCCATCATCGGCAGCTCGGGGTTGGGTCTGGTGAAGCCCAGAGAGCCAGTGGGCCGGGACGATGGAGAGGCTGGACGGGCAGTGCAGGAGTGCCTCGAATAACCTCGGTTGGCATCGTGGTTCCCATGCCTTAGGAAAGCTATTTAAGGTCACTGAGCCTCAGTTCCTCATCTGTAAGATGGGAAGAAGGTTACTGGGAAAATTAAGATAAATTAAGATCGGCTGCTGCCTCTGGAGCTGATTGCCTGTGGGCCCCACTACCCTGCCGATGACAGAAAACACACCACACATGGTGAGAGCTGGTGTGGCCACTGACCGGGTGCCCCCTCCATTCCAGCAATTCCCTTTCTGTTTGATGTCCGTGAACATCACCCGCATCGCCATCCAGGCCTTGAGAGAAGAGTGTCTCTCCAGGTGAGTCCAGCTGATTAGAGTGACTCAGCAGAGCCTGGTTTGTTCCCGGCCCTGCCTCATTCTCCCCAGCGCTCCTCCTCCCCTGCTGGCCCCTGGAGGGCCAGGACAAAGTCCCTGTGCACCAGCCTCCCCAGCACGTGTCACCCCCCCACACTGACCTCAGATGTGAGGCTGCCTGGGGAGTGGCGGGGGCTACTGGCTTTGGGCTGGCTTCCCTGGGGGAATGGGGAGGGAGGGCAGAAGGGCACCCAGATGTCAGCGTCGTCATTGGCTGAGCAGATCACCTCCCTTGCCCTGTAGGGAGTGTAATCGGCAGCAGAAGGTCATCCCAGTAGTGAACAGCTTCTACGCTGCCACTTTCCTCCACCTGGCACACGTCTGGAGGACGCAGCAGAAGACCATCTCAGACTCAGGCTTTGTCCTCAAAGGTGCGCTCTTTCTTCTGGGGACACTGCGTCTCCTGCATGCCAGTGTGCCCGGTCCAGAGGCCCCAGGGTGGCTGCTAGACTGGTTTTGGCTGTAGTTTCCCCCACCCTCATCCACACTCTCTCAAGTCCCAGCTTGCCCAAGTCTTCACCAGCTCACCCTCTGCAGCCTGCCAGTTCTCCTTTCTCTGCCACCCTCGCCTCCCTTTCTGGCCTCATGCCTATGATGTTCATATTTTCTGAATCCAAAATTGGAAGCTGGGTCAACAGTTGTCCTGGACAGCGTAGGCTGTGTGGTTCCTGTGGCTGTATCTGGTTCCTCAGCCTCCCTCTCTGGTGGTCTCTCCATGTTAGATGACTCCATCACCGTTCTCTCCATAGGATAGGGGTGGGGTGCTCCCTAGAGCTGCTATGAATGAGGCCCTGCCGATTGTGCCATCCAAAGCCTCCTCAAGCCTTCTGTCCCCAATTCTCTCTGTTCCAGACTTGGAAGTGTTAGCCAAGAAGAGCCCACGGCGACTGCTCAAGACCCTGGAGATCTACTTGGCTGGGGTGTCAAAGGGACAGTCTTCCTTGTTGGGGACAAAGAAGTGCTGTGGGCCACAAGCCCCTTACTCCAAGGACCTCACCTTCACAGGTGTCTGTGACCTGCAACCTCACTCCTCCGAAGGCACGTGGCTGATCTGACCGTCCCAGAGACTGATTGCTAGAAAGACCTAAAGGCTGGGCTGCACCCAGAGGTGCATGGCCAGCCATGTCAGGAGCACCCTGGCTGAGCCAGGCCCCTTCCTCAGCAGGTGGCATGTAGGAAGCTCCTGGGCCAAGTACCCTCCCCTCACTGCCATGAGGCATTGGGGCAGGTAGGCTTGACCCACACGCTGCGTCTGCCTCCAGAGCAAAGAGAATCTCACCTTGGTCTCAGCTGGGCTGCAGTTTACACGGTTGAGTTCCAGGTTATTTCCATGGGAGCGAATGGATCATGAGGTGGGACAGCCCCATGTGGATATGCGGATATTCTGTACATGCCCACGTGGGAAGGCGATGCCCAAGTAGAGGCAGCCAGAATTCTGACTCCCTGGCAGCGGGGCTCTCCGGCCAGGTGTCAGTTAGGACTGGAAGGAGGGAGACAGCAGCGGCAGCAGCCGACAGGGGGCGGCATGACCTAGAGCAAGCTGCCTGGGACCTCAGCTGGGGGGAGCGGCTTCCTCTCCTCCATCCATCAGGCGGGTCAGGGCCCTGGGGGTTTCTGGCTTTCACTTACCCTACCCTCTTCTTCCTAGTCCCTCCCCTCCATTGTTTACCATCTAGAAATGGGCATTTGGCTAGGCCTGTCCCGTGGCTGCCCCATCCTAACCGCTCATAAGTTGGGACTTCCTTCTGTAGCGGCTGTGCACATCCCATGATGGTTTTCTGGCCTGGCTGAGGGAAGGAGGAAATTCACACACCAGCAGTTTTCAACTAAAGGAACTGTTCTAGTTTAAGGGTCTCAAGTGTTTTCTTCCAAGACAAGTCTTGCACCTTCCTGTGGCCCTGTTGTTCCAGAGCCTGGTTAGAGCCAGGCACACCAGTGGGTGAAGGCACAGGTGGCTTCCGGCCTCATCATGGGCTCAGGAGAGAGAAGGCTGCCTGTGCCCTGGCCAGACTCCTGCCGAGTTCATAGGATGTCCAGCCTCACCTCGGCTACACTCACAGGCACGGAGGTCCTTGTAAGTTCTAGCCAGTGGACACGGTAGCCCTGGCTCTTACTAAGATTGACAGTCTGAGCCAGTCCACACGGGGGTTTTTTATGCATTTGCTTCTGGGGAAGCCTGGCTCTGTTGCTGCCTTCACAAAAGGGCCTCTAGGCCAGGGTTCCTGAGCTTGGGAGTGGGAGGCCGGCAAGAGCCCACTATGCTGCTGTCCTCTGGACTCCCTCAAGTGCAGGTACAGAACGCTGTCTAGCCCCTGCAGGCCATTCCAAGTCTGACCCACTGGAGGTGGGGCCCATCACAGAGGTGGAGATGACAGATCGCCACCCAGGTATAGAAGGGAACTTCCGGACTGCTGCTAGCAGGATGCCTCAAGGGTGGGACGGTTGCCTTGTGTCATCTCTGCCTGATCTGAATGGATCCTTCATTCCTGTTACCTCCTCCATCCTGGTTCTCAGCTGACCAGCAGAGACGGCGGGAGGTTACTGGGCATGGTGGGGGCTGGAACGCAGGGGAGAAAAGCTGCAGCTGAGCCTCCACTTTGGAATACGTGTCAGTTCTTCCCCCCATCCCTTTTACCGGCTCTGGGACCCTGAGGCTAACTCTGCAGACCCGACTGTGGGTGCTCAGCCCCCAGCACACCCAGAGACCAGTGCACATGGGCCCTGGGAGCCTCTAGCTGGAGGGGAAGCCTATGCCCCTTACCGGGTCATTTCTTCCCAACTCACACCCTGTGTTATGCTCTCTGCTCACAATTTTGGGCCTTGGGACATTAGCAATAACATAATCCAGGAATTTTTAAGTTGCAGTTCTGTTGATGGACAGATTATAGGGGTGCCTGAACCCTCTGAAAGTAGATGCAAAGATCATCTGTGTATTGTCTTGGGACAAGACTAGGACCTTTCTTTTCTTTCTTTTTTTTTTTTTTTTGAGACAGGGTCTTGCTCGTTGGTTGGTCAGACTAGAGTGCAGTGGTGTGATCATGTCTCACTATAACCTCAAATTCCTGGGATTAAGAGATCCTACTGCCACAACCTCCCAAGTAGCTAGGACAGCAGGTACACACCTGGCTAATTTTTAAAATATTTTTTTGTAGAAACAAGAGTCTCACTGTGTTGCCCAGGCTAGTCTTGAACTCCTCAACTCAAGTGATCCTCCCACCTCAGCCTCCCTAAGTGCTGGGATTACAGGCGTGACCCACTGCACCTGGTCAGGCCTAGGCCTTTCATGGGAGAACTTAAAATATTCCATAACTCTAAAAATGTCAGAACCACTGATTAATGCAACCTTTGCTCTCTCCCCTTTTAAAAACCATCCCTGGCACCTGTTCTTTGTGTAGCCTGTCAGGTAAAGGCTGGGAAGTCTGTGTGGAGAGGGCAGGGAGGTGGACCCATAGGGGAGCTGATTTCTCTATGCTTCTTGGCACAAAATCAGCAAGATGAACTTGATTAGCATTTCTGGTTTTGCTTGAGATGGAGGAATCCAGCTTCCAGAGCTCAGTAACCACACAGCCCACAGGACCCAAGGGCGAGGGTGAGTCAGGGCAGCTGTATGTGGGCTCCTCACGGCCTCGGTTCAGGCTTACATGGGCTCACACCTTGCTCCTGTCCCCCGGGTTGTGCCCCCCGGATGGGACCGCCTCTTGGCTACTGCATTCTCCCTGCTATTTAGCTCTGTGGCCTCTTTGAAGCGTCACCACCACCCCACTACACAAGAGAATGAACTTAGGTCTACACGAGGAAAAGCAGCTTGGCCAGGATCAAACAGAGGCAGGGCGAGAACCAGACCCAAGACTCCCCGCATCAGCCCAGCGCTTCTCCCACAGCCCCGCACAGAACATCAGCCAAACACGGTGCAGGGTGCCTGTGGAGCGACAGGCCGGGCCCTGGACAGTGTGAAAAGTCGTCCTCTTACTCAGCAATCATGTCACGTGAAGCTGCTGCCTCGCAGTGGTTTATTAGAGCATCTGAGGAAACACTGGCTTGAGTGGAGCCGCATCCCAAGCCCTTCACCACAGCCTTCCCCGGCTGGGAACGTGAGCCCCAACTGAGCCCGGCAGAAAGCGATCCGGACCTGGCGCTGCGCCACCTCCCTATTGGGTTCACAGCACTACCTGCCAGCCCCGCTGGGACTCCTCAGTCATGCAAAGCAGCTCTGGCTCCCGGAGACTCTGGAATTGTCATTGTGGGGATGAACCCGGGTGAATAAGTGGGACAGTGAGAATCAGCTCAGGAAGGGCGGTGCAGGCAGGGCAGGGGAAAGCACAGTCTCCTTTATTGAACATCCGCAGGGGGCACTCAGCGCTCTGCACTGCCCCGGCAGCCAGAAGAGGAAAAAGCAGGAGATGAGGGCAGGGAAGTAGCAGGCAAGGAGATGCCCACCCTCATTTCCAGTTCTTGAAGAATTGCTTGAAGATGGGACTCTCACGGCCCTGGGGCAGAATCTCCACCTGCAAGGACAGTGGGGGAGGCAACCTGGTCCTGGAGGTTGCCACCTCTGCCTCCACCAGGGAGGACAGGGAGGCGGGTGTCAGGCACCCGGCCTGAGTCCATGTGCATCCAGGCCAGGGCTGCTCCTCCAGGTGGGCCAAGAGACCAGAAGCAAGATTACAGGGACAGAGTCTGAGGAATTGCTTCAAGGATGTGGGTGCACAGTTTGATAGATGCCACCAACTGTAGTTGAGCTATAACCGAGCTTTGTCAGCTCCCCCCAGAATGACTTGTAGAGTCACTGTGCTGAGGCCAGGGGGTGGCACCAGCCCAGGGTCGGGGTGGCACCAGCCAGGGGTGGGAGTGGCACCAACCAGGGACGGTGGCCCAGAAGAGATGTACAGCTGTCAAAAGGCACACCCAGTTCTCTGGGCACCCAGGAGAGTGCTGCTCAAAATCCTCTGAAAATAGTATGTATGCATCTTTAAATTTTCAAAGATTGAGAAGGGCTCTTCCACTAGATGGGTCTGAGAGAAAGGCCTGATTGTTCCTGGTGGTGCCCGAGGCTCTCCTGCCCTTTCTGGTCAGTCTGAGGGGTGGAAGGCCACAGGCAGAGCCCTAGAGGAGGGGTGGGGGCGTGGGCGTCTCCTCACCTGAGTGTGTGGGGCGTACTGCATGCGGGAGATGAAGCCCTCGGCCACTTGGAGGGCCGCCTGCCGCTCCTTCTCGTTAGCTTTTCGCCCTGGATGATAGGAGGGAGAGTTTAAAAAAGAGCAGGGACCCTCTCTAGCCCCAGTTCCATTTTTCTTAAGGAAATTTAAGGAGGCCCATACAATAGCTGGCAATTTTAAAAATAAATGTACCAAGAGGTCTCAAGAATGTTGAAGGTCTCAGCCTGAGCAAGAGTGAGACCCCGTCTCTACTAAAAATAGAAAGAAATTATCTGGCCAACTAAAATATATATATATATACACATACACAAAAAATTAGCCGGGCATGGTGGCGCATGCCTGTAGTGCCAGCTACTCGGGAGGCTGAGGCAGTAGGATTGCTTGAGCCCAGGAGTTTGAGGTTGCTGTGAGCTAGGCTGACGCCACGGCACTCACTCTAGCCCGGGCAACAAAGCGAGACTCTGTCTCAAAAAAAAAAAAAAAAAAAAGAATGTTGAAGGTCTCTTTGGAGGTGGAAGTCAGCCCCTTAAGACTCTTCCCAAACTGGCAGCCCCAAGCTAGATGAAAACTCTTCTTCTGCCCGGGTCTGATCAGCAAAACCTGCTCTGACCAGGGCCCCAGGGATATTTCAGGGAGAATGGAGGTCCTCCCTAGCATCAAACTCTGAGCCCAGGGACCCCCTCCCCGCCAGAACCCCTTGTGTCTTCCATCCATAATTGTACTGTTACCAAGCCTTTGGTTTCTTTTTAAACTTATTAGGACAAAGGGTGCAATTTATTATGGAGGTGAACTTACTCCCCTAATGCTAGAAGCTGGCCTAATGGTTACACTAACAAAGAATTTATAAAGATGAAAATTCCTATGTAATCCATTCACTTGTGCAGTCAGTCCCGTGAACACAATCTGGGCTCCAGTTCCAGGCATTTTTCCAAACAAACAATGCTGTGATCAGTGGTTGGCTCTCCCGCCAGGCTATGAAAATCCCATGAACTACAATGCATCTGAAATTAATATGCTGTATTGTGGTATCATGGGTCAGTCCAGCTGCACCCCTACCCATGAGATACTTCTCTTCCTGGCCTCCCAAGTTTCCTGTTTCTCCTCCTTGCGTGGGGTTATATAGGCTTCTGTGGGCCTGTGGGAACCCCTCTGTGCTTGGCATTGGTTCCATGGGGTATGTACCCGCCGGCAGGAGGGAAAAGGCAGCCCCAGCAGCACAAGGCTCTCTCTTCCCACTCTACCCCTTGGAGACCCGCCAGCACTGCCTGCTGCTACACGCCCCTCCGTTTCACCTCTCTGCTCAGTTTAGGAGGCAACAGTATGAATCGCTGGTAGCTGCTATCCATAGACACCTTACTACTTCTCTGTCTTCCTGACCAGGCTGGGGGCTGGTAATTTCTTGGCCTTGGTTGACCCCACAACTATTTATTGAGCAAATGCTATTTCTGTCAAGACCCTACAGAGACTCAAAGCAAGTTTATTTCATTTTCAAATAGTCAAACCGAGCTGAACAGCCTTTTGCACAACAGTGTTTCCATTTCCAGAAGATATAATCTTTTGGAAAAACAAGTTCTACAAGTTTACCACCCACTGCCTAAATTGATATTTAATTTATCTACAATTTGTCTCTATCACACCTTACGGCAGAATCCCAGGATCAGGGGTCCCAGCAGCCCTGAGGGCCTAGGACTGGTCTAGGACAGTGGTTCTCAAAAGTGTGGTCCCTGGAACCAACAGCTTAGGCATCCCCTGGAACCTTGTTAGAAATGCATGTTCTTGGCCCCAGCCCAGACCTAGTAATGCAGGGCCTCTGGGGGCGGGGCCCAGCAATCTGTTTGAACAGGCCCTGGGGTGACTCTGAGGCTTCCTGGAAGTTCAGAGTCATTGTCTAGAATTTAGGGAATGGGAACAGCAAAGGGAACCCCCCCCCATCCTGGAGCATGCGGGCTCCCCGAGGCCATCTTTTGCAAGCTTGGGGCAGGCCGAGCCCAGCAATGAGGAGCCTGCTGGGGCCAGAGCAGCTGCAGGCATCTCAGGCTGGTGTGGAGGAGCCACACATACCCTTCCAGATGTAGATCTTGCCACAGAGCCCATTGTCCAGCACGAAACAGTCATCAGGTATCAGCAGCTCTACGGCAAAGGGGCTGGAGTCGGCCACCTTGGTGAGGTTCATCTTTCCAGTGGCATCAGAGACCTGGGGAGGAAGGGCAGCGCTGGATCTCACACACCGCAGCTGAGGAGGGGGCTGCCCAGCCCTCCTCAGCTCCCTCCCACTCTGCCCCTGCCCACCGCCCAGGCCCTGAAAGCCCCCTCCCGGCACCCCCAATCCCTGCACAGAAGCTCTGAGTCCATTTAGACATTAAGTGGATTCCAAATTACAAATAAATGCACAGAATCCAAAAAAGTAAAGCGCAGTATTGGCTTCAAACCTTTACCAGGAATGGGCCAGAAGGGAAGTGGCATTTATCTCCTGCGGGGGCCTGCCATCCACCCACTTCCCATCCTCCTCTCCTGCAAGCCCTGCATAAACCTGGCTGGTTCCGGCCCAACCTCCCCACGGCCTTCTCCTCCCCTGCAGCCCTGCGTGCAGCCCGCTGTGCTGTGCAGGCTGTCACCCGTCTCCCGCCTGGTCCCAGGGCAGGCCTGGGGTGCCCACCTTATACAGAGCCGCGGCCTGAGCATTTGTCTGGTCAGCTGTGAGGTCTTCCTCGGGGTTGCCCTCCTTCAGAGCAGGCTTGGGGCCCAGGACCTGCAGGCGCCAGGGCAGGCCAGGTTTACAGGGATCCCTGCCCCCTAACTCCCCAAACCATCATGGCCAGGGCCACCACCTCTGGTGGGACAAACTGTCCTGCACTAGGGCACCCAGCAGAAGTGAGTGAGGGCTGGGTCCAGCCGGCCCCCCTAGCCAGGCTGCTGAGCCCTGAGGACAAGCATCTACCCAGAGGGGGCACCCTGTGAGCTAGCCACAGCCCTGGGCAGTGCCCCAGCCACCCCCTGCCACCCTCCACCAGCCACCCCCATCCCCCAGCCCATCACTGCCTCTTGGCCGCTTCCCAGCATCGGCTCCCAGCTGCCCACTCCAACGTCCCCCAACCTGGATCATCTCGGCCGGCTCCTCCCCATCAGTGACGATCTCCACGTGGGCCTTGCCCTGTCGCTCACTGTCCCGTATGGCCAGCGCCAGGTCCCTCGCCTTGTTGCGCTCCAGGATGTTGGACTTTCCACCACACCAAGTAAAGATGTTCTGGCAGGAAGCAGGGAAGCCCGGTCAGAGTGGGCTGCTGCGTCCTGCCCTCGCTCAGAGGACGGGCCCCTAGCTCTCCCTCTCCTCTCTGAAGAACTGTCCCCTGAGGCAGGACAATCAGGAAGGCAGGGCACAGCGCAGAGGGCTCTCTGAGAATGGGCATGACCACACTCTGCAAGTGTCTCTCTGCCCACCTGCCATCTCTTGCCCTCTTTTATTTTTCTCCACATCACTCATCGCCTTATATTTAAACGTCTTTATCTTGTTTAGAAACTATCTCCCCTGACTAGAAATAAGCTTCATTAGGGCACTACTTGTTCACTGCTGTGTGCCCGCTGCTAAAACAGAGCCTGGCCTGTATTTAGGCACAAAATAAGTATTTACTGAATGGGTGAGTGGGTGAGTGGCGTCCTTGAGCTCAGCATCTCACACTCCTACCCGAAACCCTGCGGGCAGACCCTCCTCGCCTCCCCTGCCCTGGTAATGGCAAGGCAGGAGGGTCCCCCTTACAAAAGCTCCTGATTGATCTTCCTGCCTGAAACCTTCGGCACCACAAGATGTGGCCCACGCTCCTCAGCCAGACATGCAATCTCGTGTCCCGGGGCTCACCCTCCTTAGCAATTTCACTCCCCCTGCTCCTGTTCCCACCCTCGTCCCAGTCACACTCAACCCCTGCCTGCCGTCTACATGCATGTCTGCACCTCTCCCCACCTTGGTGCCTCAGCTCACCTGCTCCCTTTGCCTGGAACAGCATTTTCCCTCTGTGAAGGTTTAGTGTAATGACACCTTCCTGGGACAGCTGGCTTCAGGTCAGGCTAATAGGCCCCTCTCTGCCCCCAAGCCCCCCAGCACATGGCTGTAGCCCACCTAAGAGCTCTTATCACATCCTGCCATGTGTTGTGGAAAGTGACCAGCCCATCTTGGCTGCCTCCCCAGGGTGAGCTTTTATGGTCCCTGTGCTGGCTCAGGGAAGGCATCATAGATCCACCGAATGAACGGATAAGTCAACACATTAATGAATGATCTGGCAGGCTGCAAACTCAGAGCAAGAAAAGCTTCCAAGAGAAGGAGGGAGAAAGCTCCCGAGTGTTAGAAGCCATGGCTAGACATCAGAGGGAGGCTGGTTTCTGTCCTTGCAAATATAGGGATGTTTTCTAATGTTTTCTAACTGGTGGTCCCAGTTGGAATGGACTGACAGCTTCTCAGCCTCTCTCTCCCCTTCCTGGTGTCCTGGTGCCCCGCCCTTGTAAAGGATGGCTGGCCTACCCACCTGGCCCAGGTCCAAGATGAAGCAGTCCCCAGTATTGAAGCTGTCCCAGCTCAGCGCCCGCTCGGTGGCACGGATGTTCTTCTTCCCCTTCACCTGGTAGAGTTTCTTGATTGCCGCTGGGGTGCCTGGGGACGTCTTGTGAAAAGCTGACTCCACACCGCCTTCCTGCAGCCCAGACAGCCCAGCTGAGTGGACTGACAGGGGGCCCGGAGCCCTCTGTCCCCAATCCCATTGGGAGACAGACAGAAAGGTGGGAACCCAGCCCTGAGGGCACCCGGAACTTGCGCAGGTTAAGAACTAGCTGGAAGGTGGGCTGGCTCTGAGAGAAGCAGCAGGGTAAGGGTGCCTGGAGGTGGGCTCTGACCTGGTACTTGAGGCCACGTGGGAAGTAGCTCATGAAGAGGTCGGACTCATTGCCCTGCACCTCGCGGTGCTGCACAGGCCGCTCCCCAAGCAGCGTGTTGAGGTGCACAGCCAGCACAGCACAGGCACCCTGCTCATCCCGGGATGACTGCTGGCCTGGGACGGGTGGGAGGTGACAGGGCAAGGCCCTTGAGACCCATGCCAGCCCCAACCCCTGCCCTGGGCCAGACCCTTACCCATCCCAACCCCCTTACCTATCCACAGGTGCAGGTGGGAGAGCTCTTCCGGGCCATTGTGCAGCACTAGGTAGGAGTCCCCCGAGAAGAAGACACCCTGTTTCTCTGGTGCTACAGGCACTGGCTTCAGCTTCTCCACCCGCCATACGTGCAGGCCGGGGCCCTGCACTGAGCCTGGGAATGGAGAGCCGCTGTGGGAAGAGAGAGGGTTGGCAGTGGCCTCATGGGCCCCAGCACAGAGATTGGGGCAGGCCTGGAGGCTGGGGTTGAGGAGAGCAGTGAGGAAGGGCAGCCCTTGGACATGAAGAAGGGGAAGGCAAAAAGGAGATGGGTCCACAGCCTACCTCTGGGGGATGGGCGAGTACATGCTGCTTGCTGATCTGGAAAGACAGGAGAAACCATTATTACTACAATTGCCATAACAACCACCTCTCATGCCGGTTGGGGGAGGCCCTTCCAGGTGGGTAAGTACTTTCATATTTATCAACTACATCTTCAGGAGCTCAAGAGGAGATTGTCCCTAGTTCCATTATGCAGGCCAAGAAAACAAGGCTCAGAGTCTAAGTTCAAAGCCACACAGCTAGTGAGTGGCTCATAGAAACCAAGTCTCTGACCCCTGGGCCAGTGTATTCCCCCTGCCATTACCTCTCAGCCACACCTCTTTCTGCTTTGGATGCCCTAACTCTGGGTATTGCATGAGGCTGGGATGCAGCTCTCTAAGCAAGACCTGCTTGTATTAGAAAAGCCTAAAGTCAAGGACTTAAGCTTCCACCATTAAAAAAAAAAAAACACAATAAGGAAAAGCAAATGAAATCCAAAATAATCAGAAGAAAATAAATCATAAAAATAAGAGCAGAAATTAATAAATAGAAAGAAAATCAATAAAGCTGGTTAGACAAAATGATTAGGAGAAAGAGAAAACACAAATTTCCAATATGGAAACTACACAGGTGACATCATTATAGATTCCACTGATATTAAAAGGAAAAAGGGGCCAGGCGAGGTAACCCCACTACACTCTATCCAGGGCAACAGAGTGAGACTCTGTCTCAAAAAAAAAAAAAAAAGGATAAAGGGAATATTACAAAAATTTTATGCCAATATATTCAACCACTTATATGAAATGGGCAAATTCCTTGAATGACATAACTTATGAAAGCTTATTCAAGAAGAAATAGATTACCCAAATAGTGGCAATATCTATTAAAGAAATTAAATTTGTAGTAAAAAACTTTCCACCAAGATAAAAAAAAAAAATCCAAGTACAGATGGCTTCATTGGTAAATTCTACCAAAAATTTAAGGAAGACATAATACCAATTGTACAAACTCTTCCAGAACATAGAAGAGGAGGAAACACTTCCCAATTCATCCTATGCTGCCAGCACTCTTGCAATAAAAAAGCAGATAAATATGTTATAAGAAAAGAAAATCACTGACCAATATCCCTTGTGAATAGACACAAAAATATCCATAGACACAAAAATATTAACAAAATTTTAGCAAATGAAATTAGATAAGATTTAAAAAGAATAAACCATGATGACCAAATGAGGTTTACCCCAGGAATGCAAGGTTCGTTTAACATCGGAAAATTAGGGTGACTATAGCTAATAAAAATGCAGTGTATATTTCAAGATAGAAGAGAAGATTTTGAAAGTTATCATCACAGAGAAATGATAAATGTTTAAAGTGATGGACATTAATATAATGGATCCTTATATTAATACAGTGTAAATGTGCATTGAAACATTACACTGTACCCTGTCAATATGTACAATTATTATGTGTTAATCATAAACTAAAAATAAATAAATAAAGCAGATCACAATACAAAAAATCTGAAAAATCACTGCTATCCACCCTATTAACAAACATATGTG
>JAQIFY010000879.1:0-14665 GCA_028533085.1 Varecia variegata
CTTTCTATTTTTTAGTAGAGACGGGGTCTCGCTCTTGCTCAGGCTGGTCTCGAACTCCTGAGCTCAAACAATCCGCCCGCCTCGGCCTCCCAAGTGCTAGGATTACAGGCGTGAGCCACCGCGCCCGGCCCTAGGCACTCAATTTTAATTAAAAAAATATATAGCTGAAAGAGCTTTTTCTTTTCCTGTTGAAGATTACAATTCTGCCTGTGCTTTTTTTTTTTTTTTTTTTTAAGACAGAGTCTCACTCTGTTGCCCAGGGCTAGAGTGCCATGGCATCAACCTAGCTCATAAGAACCTCAAACTCTTGGGCTCAAGTGATCCTCCTGCCTCAGCCTCCCGAGTAGCTGGGACTACAGGCATGCCTGGCTAATTTTTTCTATATATTTTTATTTGTCCGGTTAATTTCTTTCTATTTTTTAGTAGAGATGGGGTCTCGCTCTTGCTCAGGCTGGTCTCAAACTCCTGACTTCGAGCGATCCTCCCGCCTCGGCCTCCTAAGAGTGCTAGTATTACAGGTGTGAGCCACTGCGCCTGGCCTGCCCCTGCTTTCTTTAGCTCCCTTGCCTTCAGAATAATTTTTGAAATAAGAGTTCTTATGGTTTACTCATATCATTCCCCTATTTACCAATTGTATATGAGCTAATTTGCATTATAGGAATGGGTATTATTGTAGCAGAACAGGTGGTTTCTCAATTGTCAAGTATGTGTGGCTGTTTCTCAGTGTTCCTCTCCTACCCCATTTCTTATACTGAAACCAGTGGTGCAAAGAGAGCAAAGAGCCCATGCACCTTTTCTTCCAGACTAGCGATTCTCTGGTATAATCAACATTTAGGTGGCTTAAAAGACTGTAAGCCTTCCTTACCCATGCATTTTCACTTTCCCATGGAAGACTCAGTGAATGCCCTAATTTTAATTAATGTAGGTTTTTTTGTTTGTTTGTTTGTTTTGTTTTTTTTGAGACAGAGTCTCACTTTGTTGCCCAGGCTAGAGTGCTGTGGCGTCAGCCTAGCTCACAGCAACCTCCAACTCCTGGGCTGAAGCAATCCTCCTGCCTCAGCCTCCCGAGTAGCTGGGACTATAGGCATGTGCCACCATGCCCAGCAAATTTTTTCTGTGTATATTTTTAGTTGTCCATATAATTTCTTTCTATTTTTAGTAGAGATGGGGTCTCGCTCTTGCTCAGGCTGGTCTCGAACTCCTGAGCTCAAACGGTCCACCCACCTTGGCCTCCCAGAATGCTAGGATTACAGGTGTGAGCCACCACGCCCAGCCATTAATGTAGTTTTTATTCTATTTTCATAATAAAACACTGTGGCCTCCGGGAAAAATTTTTTTTCTAGTGTGGCAGTCAATATTTTAAAAATATATTTTGTAGGTCACTGATAAGTAGCATTTAGTCTCCAAATGAATGGAAATATTTGGAATGGCAAGTCGTTCACTTTTAGAAAGAGGGAGAAGGCTGGTAGGTGTGGATCTGGTTTTAGCTCCCAAGCTGGACCCCAACAGTCAATTAGTCAGTCTTTGCCAAGTTGTTAGGGGGAAAGAGTAATCTGAGGTTTGGTGGCTGAGGTGCCCATAATAAATGCTTAGCTACCATAAGTGGAAGACAGATGCTCTTTTGGTCTGTGTGGTACTGTGGCATTCAGTTTTTAACTGCTGTCCTGTCTCATCCTCACTATTTGACTATAGAGAAATATATAAGATGGGTGTTAAGCTCATAGAGGGTAGCTAAGGGAATAGGAAGAGTTTGAGGACTTTTCTGAAAGCCAAGGAGGGCTCTCTATAAGGCTATTGTGTATTACATCTGTGTAAGACAATTGCTTTCTTCCTGTGTGGCATTGTTAGCACTGTTCCTCAGAACCTGAGACTGATTCCCAATGCTGCCCAGAGCTCACGGACACTCTGGGGTGAGTCAGTTCAGGGGTCTGTAATTTTGAGGGGTGAGAACATGTTGTCCTGATGCTCTGTCTCTTTCCCCCAGATCGGGCCCAGCACAGGCAGCGTCAGTGCAAACTTCCCCCACCCCGCCTTCCACCCATGTGTGTCAACCCTGCCCCTGGAGGGACCATCTCTCGAGGTAAGGGAGGAGCCATGCCTCCAGCAACAGCTTGGTCCAGAGTCTATGGGGAGGTGGGTGGCAGTGGGAGCCCTGGTGCCAGGGCCATGGGCCTCTGGAAAGTGAGTGGGGTTAGCAGAGCTCTTGGAGCCCTGAGGGAGACAGTACTTGGAAAGGTCTGGGTTTTTTCATGATCCTTCATCACATGGCTTGGACCCTACAGTCCTCATGGGCCTCCTTGTGTGGCCTGGAATAAAGCCTAGGCTCAGTCTGGGCGTTCAGCACCAGCATGGCGAATCTGCAGGGCTTGGGTTTTCCAGGCTTCTAGGGAGTCCCTGGCTCAGGTGGCTCAGAGAGCAAGGTGCTTGTAGCAGGGCCAGAACAGAGAGCCCTGACTCAGCCCACTGCTCTCCATCTTGGAGGCTTTGTGGATATGCAGCAAGTCACTTCCCTATCTCCCTTCCTGCACCTCAAAGCACTTTACTGACATCAAAATGTGCCTCTTAGTCCATTTGGCAAGGTGGGATGTCACTTTGATTGTGGAGAATGTTATAGAGCACCCAGATAAGTGACAGCTTGCCTCAGGTCCCACTGGTATACAGGGACAGGGCCAGTAATAGGACCCGGGGAAGCATCTCTGCACAGGAGTGTGTCCTCTCCTCCCTCAGACTTAGATCTTTTCCAGGTCTGCTAAGCCCAGTGCTCCTGGTAGGCTTTTTGACCTGATAGCTGCTCTTCTCTGCTCCATAGGCTACCTCTTAACACCCCTCTGCCTAGCAGGAAGAGCACTATTTTAGGTCATAGAGTTTTTGCCTCATCTGGAGACAACATGTCTACTCTAGACTGTCTATAAAGTGCTTTGAAGGTCAAGAGCTCAGGAAGGGCACAGGGAGCACAGAGCAGCTCCGTTTCTGTGGCACATGCTGCCGCCATGTGCCCAGGCAGTTTTCACATGCACTGCCCTCCTGCTGCAGTGGCCCTGACTACCGACAACAGTATAGAAATAAGTACTTCCAGCCCCTCTGACCATTTGACTTAGATTTTAAAGAAATGCCAACCCCCTATCGTTACCAAAACAAGAGTTGATTGCCCTTTTTTTTTTCTTTCTTAAAATGCCCTGTAACTCGAAAAGGCTGAACGTTAACATTTCCAACATGGCAGGTGAGTGGCTCTGAGAGTGTCAGATGTGCTGTGGCTAAGCTTGAAGATGGTTAGTTGGGGTTAACCAGGCAGCCAGCTAGGCAGTGCCTCCTTGAGCACATGCAGAGGAGAATGTTGATCATGGGATGGGCAGTTGTCCCTTTGGGGCAGTCCCACAGGTGCCATGCTCTCTCTCCCTGGAGAAGCACAGACCCTGAGCCTGATTGTCTCTCCTCGCAGCTGCACCTCCAGAAGGCATCCACGGGTGTGTGCATCTTTGCTTTCTCTCTCTTTCTCTCTCTGTCTCAGCTAGAAGCAACAGACCTCTTAGCCCTCCTATTACTATTTGGCCTTTCTGCCATGCTTTCTAATTCCCTAGGCTTTACTGGTGCTTCTGCCCATAGAAGGAGGTGTGTGTGGCAGAAACAGTCTCTCTGGTGTTCAAATAAGGAAAACAGTGCTCAGAAAATAGTGACCACTTGTATCAATCACAGTGCTCATCAGAGTCAGATTTTGGAATTGAAAAAACAGATCACCTCCTTTCTCACCTGCTTACCCCACACTCTCCTGCCAGCCTCTTACTGAGGCCTCCTTCCAAGGTAAAGGGTGAATAAATCAAGAAACTCAGCTCTAAGTGTCCTCTGTGAATCTTCCCCACTCACCCAGATTTGAGACATAGAGTGCTAGAAAGCAACATGGATAACACTTCCTTCTGGCAGAATCTAGGAAACCACAAAATCAATCTTTTCTGTCCATTCCCTCATACAAATATGTCCCCTCTTCTTGATATGGTGGTTTATCTCAAGGGACCTGAGGCTTTACATATGTAGAAGAGAAAGCTGTGAGGACAGGTGACCTGGTAGGGTGGTCAGGGTGCCCACCCATCCCCTGTAGCTCCTCTTACCATCCTTTCTTGCCATTTTGAACATCTGTAAAATATCTAACTATGGTTAAGTTGCCAGAATGTTGGCTGAGACCCCCAGTTGGTTCAGGTGTTGGTGGTCCCTTCCACTTTCCCTACAGAAATTCTCTGGTATGTCCCAAAGCCTGAATTACCTTAGGCTTTCTCCTGTCACCCTTTCCTGGGGTCTCCAAAGTTTGGGTTCCTAAAATCTCCTCCTCTGTATTCAGCAGTTCTTTACACCTTAATTCCATCCTACTAGATATAGTTGTTTAGCATATTTAGTACCAGATGTTATGCCTGATCTAGAAGTGGTCAGAGATATCAGAGCCAGTAAACCCTTTCTTTTTTCAGAACTTCCCTCCTTTTTCACAGGCAAAGGAGTCGACTTTCATCCAAGAACATGGAAGAGAAGGCTTAATGTTGGTGGAAAGGAAGGAAGAGGGGCATGCTGGAGCCCCTGAAACTTTCTTTAGGGTCCTTTAGAGCAGGGCTTCGTAAACTTTTTTTATAAGGGTCGGATAGTAAATATTTTAGGCTGTGAGGGCCAAATGCTTTCTGTTGCAGTTTTTTACTCTGCCATTATAACTTGAAAGTAGTCATAGATAATAACTAACATAACATAACATAATAAACAAATGAGCATGGCTATGTTCCAATAAAACTTTATAACAACAGGCAGTGGGCTGGATTTGGTCTGCAGGCTATCGTTTGCCAACTCCTGTTCTAGACCAGAAGGGTTCCAAGTGCTGGTGTAAAGAGTTGCCTTCATTTTTCAAGAGTCAGTGAGGTTCATGGAGGTGAAATATTTTCTCAGGGGACTCTAGCTGTTAGAACCCAGTTGAAGTAAATGAAATAGGAAAAGGGAACAGAGAGCTCCTTAAGAACCAACTAACTGGTTGGCATCACTTGATTTTTTTCTTTTTATTTTAGCCTACAATTGAGCCTAATTACTTGATTTTTTTACATAAAATTTCAAACATCTCTTTGAAATATATTTTCTAAAACAGAGAAAATAGTATAATGAACCCCCATGTACCTGTCACCCAGCTTGAACAATTAAGAAGTCATGGCCAATTTAGCTTTGTATGTATCTCTTCACTTTGGCCCCTTTGGAAGCAAATCCAAGAAATCATAGCATTTCAACCTTATGCTAAGTGGTTGTCAGAGTAGAGTGCTATACTGAGGGCTTCCTATAGTGTCTTGAGGGCTCAGGCCCTGCTTTAAGGTGTGGTCTTTCTAGGGTGTTGTCTCCTTAGCTTGCAGACACCAGTTTTCAAAGTTTTTCCTCAGCCATTGCTGCCACTACCACGCCTGGTAAGCTTCTGGATTTTTTTGAGGCATTGGGCTGCTAACAATCCTTAAAAACCACTCCTGAAGCTGGGTGGATAGCAAGGCTTTTGGCAAATTAATGTGCTACCTGGCCAAATGCAAAGCCCTTGGAGAATCATGTTCTCCACCCCCAATATGGATGCTCTGGTGAGGGGTGTTTAATACAGATGGTGTCCCCTTGTGGCAATTGCTGTGTCAGACATTTGCTGCCAAAGCCACCTTTCCATTTTGCCCCTTTCCTGGTAAAAACCTTCGAAAGAGTAAATGGAGGAGCTAGAGTTGGAGCCTTACCACCCTGCCCAGGTCTGTCTCCAAGGGACCTGTCCTCTATTGCCTCAGGTCTCAGAGGGCAGGGGCTTTTCTAACAAGGCACTCTGCAAGGCCTTTTTCTAAATATTCCCATTTGATTCTAACCACAGCTATACAAAATGAGTAGAGCAAGTTTGTTCTAATTTTCCCAGTTGATGAAATTGCCCAAGGTTCTCAGCTGGCAAGTGGTAGAGTTGAGACTATGCCCAAATGTTAGGACTCAAATCCCATGTTCTTTCCACAGGCCAGCAGTTCTTAGGATATGGTCCCAGACCAGCAGCCTCAGCATCACCTGGGAACTTGTCCCCCACTCCCCTACCTGGGATGATATATTCAGTTTCCCTGAATATATATGCTCCCTGGGAACGTGTTAAAACATATGCAGATTCTCAGGCCCCACGCCAGACCTAATGAATAAAAAACTGGGGGTGGCACCCAGCAATGTTGTTTTTTTTTTTTGAGACAGGTTCTTGGTCTGTTGTCTGGGGTAGAGTGCAGTGGCGTCATCATAGCTCACTGCAACCTCGAACTCCTGGGCTCAAGCGATCCTCGTGAGTAGCTGGGACTACAGGTGCACACCCCCATGCCCGGCTAATTTTTCTATTTTTTGTGGAGACAGGATCTCACTATATTGCTCAGGCTGGTCTGGAACTTCTGGCCACAAGCGATCCTCCTAAAGTGCTAGGATTACAGGCCTGAGTCATTGTGCCCAGCCCAGCAATGTGTTTCAACCAGCCCTCCAGGGAATGCTAGGAGTCAGATCTAGAATTGTAAAACAATCAAACATATCCCTTCCTCCCAGCTTACCACCATTTGCACTGCCAACCTCCAACCAAGGCTTTCTTCCAAGAGACTGAGACCTTGAGCCTCCTTGCTCTGCACTGTCACTGCCCACAACATGCAGAGTCACTCTGATTCCCAGCTGACCCAGAGCCCCCCTCCTCAAGGTCAGAAGAGGCAGAAGAGGACTGAGCCTGGCTAAGATCCAGGCATACTAGTTTGGAAATGGAATGCCAACTGGCTTTTTTTTTTCTTTTTTTGACATGGGGTCTTGCTGCATTGCCCAGGCTGGTCTTGAACTCTTGGCCTCAAGTGATCCTCCTGCCTGGGCCTGCCGAGTAGCTGGAATTACAGGTGTGGGCCACCATGCCTGGCTCCATCTGGCTTTCAAACAAGTAGGGACAGCATTTTCACTGCTGGACCAAGTCAGTTCTTGGCACAGTGTCCAAAGTTGGATGTGTTCACCTTCCACTCCAGTCCTGGCGATTAAATCTGGTCAGCTTACATTTAAGAGGTTTTCTCTGTCTTGGCTCCAGATTCTTCACCAGGTTTAATTTGTAAGTCATTAAATAAGATTGGGATGCAAATTAGCTAGAGGCATGTGAGAGGTATTTATGAACAATTGGTAGGAGCTAGCGGGAACTAGGTTCATTTCCTTAGATGGATATTGAGCTAAGACCTAGCACCATTTCTCCCCTCAAAACCCCGTTCCCTCCTCCTGCCTCAGATCCAGATGACTAGTACGAGGGTTTGGATATACAGGGCAGCGATTTCAGCAGGGTCCAAGCCCCGCGGTCCGCCGGTCGGCAGGGGGCGCGCGGCGCTCGGATCTGCCTCTCCCGCTCTCCTCGTCGGGTCCTGGCAGCGCTTTGTGGCCGCGGAGGTCGGCGGGAGCGAGATGGCGGCCGTCAGGAGGTTCATGGTGCTGGCTGCCGGCGTCTCTCCGCGCCTGCGGCCACCAGGTCCCCGCGCTGCTGGGCGACAGGGACGCTCGCGCGGCCTCTCGTCAGGCTGCGCCTGCCCCGACCGCACCAAAGAGGCCGCCGAGGCCGAATCGGGGATGGCCCCCGGCGGGCCCGGGGAAGGCGACGGAAGCATGGTGAACGGTGAGGGCGGGGGCGGACGGGCCTCTACGCCCTTGACTCCTGGGGATGGCAGAGTTAGGGGCGCAGACCGGGATCGACCGCGTCGGGCTGGGGCCCTCTCTCCGGTAGCGGCTGAGACCGCCATCCGCTGGCGGTCGCCGGCCCTGCCGTTTATAAAGCTCAGCGTGGCACAGGCCCAAATGGACCCCCGGAGTGCCTGCACCTGGCAAGAATAGGTGAGGGGTGCGCGACCTCGAAGGAGTGGGGAAAATGAGTAAAAGTCCAACTGCTGCCAGATATGTGGACAAAGGTTAGAGCATCAAAGTTGAGCACACCCTCATCAGTGTGGGAAATAACCCCAAATATGCCTGGGACTTCAGGATCTCAAATAGAGACAGAATGACTTCTCTGGTGGAGTCCTGTTTTGTGCCTGCTGAGTAGTGCAGAGAATGAAACTGGTAAGAGCATCCCTACCCATCAAAGATGGATAGAGAGAGCCAGCCTCCACCTACCTTATAGACCTGGAGGGAGTCTCAGTGCACATCTCTTGTTATCCCTGTAGGTCTAAGTAGGCTGATTAAAGTTGGGTTCCTCTGTGGCATCAATCCCCCTTGAGTCTACTTAGATACCCTTTCCTAACTGGTTGATTCTTAGTTGCTTTTCAAATTATCACTTAGAGGGAGACAGTACCAGGCATCCTCCATCCTTTCCAGTTGACACAGGAGTCTGACCCAAGGAAACGCAGTCTCAAACCAGGCAGCAGGGTTACATCAGAACTGGAGGAGCTTTTTCAAAATATGGAGCCTTCCCCAACATTGCTGCCATTCTCAGGTGCCCTATGGGGAACAGGATGTCCAGTGCTGTGAAAAAGCTTCCCAGGTGATTATGATGCACACAGGTACACATGTGCGTGTATACAGGTTCTACTTTGGAGCTGCCAGAGACTGGGGGTGGAGAATGAAATGGCCTCTTATCTCCTCCACAGGTCTTTGGCCTTGTGTCTCTTGAAGGGGCACTCTAGTGTTTTAGGGCCCTTCATTTTGTATCTTGCAGGCCTCTTGATGGCCTTGCCAAGCCCTGTGTCTAGCACAGCTGCCTCTAGGTGGATATCTCACCCATTTGTGTTCTGAGATAGTTACAAAGAACAAGTGAAAGAAGTGAGATACTTGTCACTGTACATGATACATCCTTTCTCCCTTGGACTCCAGAGAACTTGAGGGAGGAATAGCTCGTGCATATGTCTCAGCTCTGTAGGTCTTTAATAATTCCCTACACATAGTCTGGCTCTGTGGAGGCCTTCTGCAGAGTGCTTAGGTACAGTCAAGAGCTGGGACCTGGTATTCAGACTCTGGGTCTCATCACTGAGCTACATGGGGCCAATCTTCCCTTCTGTGTGTCTTACTTTAAGAAAGGTCTTGCATTGTCTCAATCTCCAGTTTGTGTGTGTGGTGAATTATTGTTTTGTTTTTTTTGTTTAGTGTCTTCTTTCAGACATCAGACTAGGGGGGGTTATTGACTATCCAGGCTTCTGTGGCTGATGTATTTTATCAGGATCTTGGGTGGGGAAGAGGATGCTGGCCGGTTCCCTTCTGTAGAGTATGGGTCATTGTCCATTCTCCTTCAGGAGATGGTCGTGCACGTGGCTCTGGTCTCGCTCTCCCCTGTAAACCGTAAAGCCATTCCTCTCTCCTTTTCTAAGTTGCTCCTGGGTGGTTTGGGATCATGAGCCAACATCCTCAGAATCCAGCCCAGGGTTGCCTTGATACACCACCCCATGGAGTTTTTAAAAGAAAAGAACAACTATAATGTTTTTGTTCTTATTTTCTTAGCTTCTAGGGACCTATTAAAAGAATTCCCACAGCCCAAAAACCTTCTCAACAGTGTGATTGGAAGAGCCCTCGGTATCTCACATGCAAAAGACAAACTGGTCTACGTGCACACAAATGGACCGAAGAAAAAGGTAACTCTGCTGGTAGCAAGGAGAAGCATTGGTCTGGCTCAGAAAGGAGACTGGCTACCCTTTTCTTTCATTATTGTCAAGGAGGCTATAGAATGGGTTTTCTGAATTAAAACAGTAGAGACTCTCACAGCAAAGCTATGTTTGAAGAAGAGCCAGAAACACATGCCTGGTTTAGGGAAAGGGAATATAGGGCAGATGACATGAGGAGTTCTCATCTTGTCTGGGACAGGCCCCTACACTAATTCCTGATTTTGGTCTCCTGTTACCGAACTGGGACTGCAGAGGATTAGAGTTGATGATGAGAATTCCTGTTCCTGGAGTCTTACAGATCCTGGGACCCACAGAAGCATGCAGTGGGTCTTGGTCTCTGGCTAAGACGTGGCACCTTGAAGAAGCAAAGCAACTTGAGATGGAATGAATAAATTGAAAATGAGAGAGTTAGAGCTTTATAAGGAGTTAACGATGGGGTTGGGGGTTCTGTCCTGCGCTCTCAACTCTGAGCCTAGCACTTGCTGCTGTGAGGTCCACAGCTTTGCTGTTGATGCTCCATGTGATTTGTAGCAACTTTGAAGTCTGGCGAGGCAAGGGTCCTGATTCTTTCTTCTCTTCCTCAGAAAGTCACCCTGCACATAAAATGGCCCAAGAGTGTGGAGGTAGAAGGCTATGGCAGCAAGAAGATCGACGCTGAGCGGCAGGCTGCAGCTGCTGCCTGCCAGCTGTTCAAGGTGACCCTTCCCTAGTAAAAACCATGCAGACCTCCCTTGTGGGGCACTCCTTGCCACTTGCTCTGATAGTCTTTCTGGTGTCAGGTGCATCTTGGTAGGGTGTAGTGTTCATCCACTTGCCTGTCCTGAGCCCTTCACACTTCTGGTTCCTTGTTCAGCCAGTGAAAATAGATTTATTATTTTATTATTATTATTTTTTGCCACTCTGGTTATTTACTTTCTGTGGTGTCAAAAACCCCTTTGTGAAAGGAACCCCGTTATGAAAAAGTTCTATGTACAGCATGATGTATATATTTCCATTTTGGTTTCTGCTTTTCTTTTCCCTGTAGCCATATAGTCCTCTCTTACTTGTAATGAAAGCGTGATCATTGCTTCTCTCACTTCCCAGTGGTTGGGCATGTGGTGTTTTCAGGTTTCTGATTACTCAGCATTTGCTAGGCCTTCAGTGTTGCCTGTCAACCTTTCTCTCCATCCCTATTTGTGACTCCCTTTATGGCTGTGCCAACCTTGAATCTTCCTCAGGTTCCTAGGTCCTCACTTCTTCTCTGACAAGAAAAAAACCATAGGACACATTCCCTCAGCTTCTCTCCCACTCTTGGTCTCTAGGCTATTACTATCCCCATCTCCTCCCTGCATTTGAAGATGAAAAGTCCCTCGTGTTATCCTTGGCTCCCACACTACCCATCTGTTTTCTCTGTTGTTTTTGTTTGTCTGTCTTCCATCTCCTTTCTCATCCTTTTGTTTAATTTTCAAATTCTTCCTCTTTTGATTCTTTTCTGTAGGCCTCAAAAAGTTCTGATCTCTTCCCTTGGCTCTGAGCCACTGCAAACAGCGCTCTGCACTTGTGGTTTGCATTTTCTGTACTCTGGTGTTACAACCATCTTCATGGCCTCTGGTTATCTTTGCATCGCCACAGTGCCTGCCCTGTAGCAGCAGTGACCAGGTTATTGTTGAGTGACTGGAACAGTGCTCTACCTGACTTAACAGGCTTTTCTCAGTCCTCACTCTACTTAAGTGTTCTGTGGCTTTGGCACTGCCAGGGGTCTTTTCCTACTTCTTCTTTCTCTCTAGGTCACTCTCAAGCTCCTCTTCCTCTCCAACTCTCTAAAACATCTCTTTTTTCTCTCTCTACCCCTTTACCTGGGAATCGTCTCTTGTAGGTTCAACCATTCTGTGTTCAACGTCTTAAAAATCTCCATCTCCTATAGGGTAGCTCTACCTCAGTGGTTTTCAACCACGGATGATTTTGCCCCCCAGGGGACATTTAATTCTTTTTTAAATTGTTTTTATTTAGTGTGTACAATATGATGGTTTTATCCACACACAGTAAAATGAATACTGCAGTTAAGCAAATTAACATATCCATCACCTTACGTAGTTATTTTTTTGTATGTGTGGTAAGAGCGCCTAAAATCTATTCTCTTAGGAAATTTCCATTATACAATATAATATTATTAATTGTAATCCTTATGCTGTACATGAGATCTTCAGACTTATTCATCCTATGTATTCTTAACTTTGTATACTTGGACCTCCATCTCCCCATTCCTCTTCCCTTCCTGCCTCTGGTAACCACCAGCTCCACTCTGTTTCTATGTATTTGACTTTTTTAGATTCTGCATGTTAAGTGAGATTATATGATATTTTTCTTCTGTGTCTGGCTTATTTTACTCAACATAATGACTTCTAGGTTTATCCATGTTGTCTCAAATCATAGGCTCTCCTCCTTTTTAAAGGCTGAATAGTATACTATTGTGTATATGTACCACAATTTCTTTGTTCATTCATCCATTGACAGACATGTAGGTTGTTTCCATGCCTTGGCTATTGTGAATGATGCTGTGATGAATGTGGGAGTGCAGATAGCTCTGTGAGTGCCGATTTCATTTCCTTTGGGTATATACCTAGGAGAGAGATTGCTGGGTTATATGGTAGTTATATTTTTAATTTTTTGAATCTCTGTACTGTTTTCCATAACAGCTGTACCAATTTACATTCCCACTAGCAGTGTGCAAGGGTTCCCTTTTCTACACACCCTCTCTAACATTCATTATTGGTTGTCTTTTTGATGATAGCCATTCTAACAAGTATGAGGTGATAACCTCATTGTGGTTTTGATTTACATTTCCCAGATGATTAGTTATGTTGAACACCTTTTCATTATCTGTTGGCTGTTTGTATGTCTTTTTTGGAAAAATGTCTATTCAACTCCTTTGCCCTTTTTTTTTTTTTATGTTTTTTAAAGAGATGGATGGGGATCTTGCTATTGCCCAGGCTTGTCTTGAAGTCATGGGCTCAAGCAGTCCTCCACCTTAGCCTCCTGAAGTGCTAGAATTATAGGCGTGAGCCACTGCACCCAGTCGGTTTTTTTTTTTTCTTAAGATTACTTTGGCTATTTGGAGTCTTTTGTGGTTCCATACGAATTTTTGAATTGTTTTTTCAGTTTCTTTGAAAAATGCCATTGGGATTTAAATGGGGATTGCATTGAATCTATATATTGCTTTAGGGAATATGGCCATTTTAGCAATATTCTTCCATGAAGATGGGGTATCTTTCCATCTGTGTCGTCTTCAGTTTCTTTCATCTGCATTTTATAGTTTTCAGTGTACAGATCTTTCACCTCCTTGGTTAGATTAATTCCTAAGTGTTCTTTACAATGCTATTGTAAATGGATTTTTTAAAAAAATTTCTTTCTTGGATAGATGGTTATTGGTATAAAGAGAAATGCAATTGATTTTTGTGGGTTGATTTTGTATCCTTCAACTTTACTGAATTTATTTATTCTAACAGTTTTTTTGTGGGATCTTCAGGGTTTTCTATATATAAGATCATGTCACCTGCAAACAAGGATAACTTTACTTCTTCTTTTCCAATTTGGATGCCTTGTATTTATTTATTTATTTTCCTGATCTGATTGCTCTTGCTAGTACTTCTAGTACTATGTTGAAAAGAAGTGTTGAGAGTAGCTACAGGACATTTGACAATGTCCGGAGACATTTGTAGTGGCTACAGCTGCAGGAGTGCTAATGGCAACTATGAGATAGAGGCCAGGAATGCTGCCTTTTTTTTTTTTTTCTTTTAAAGTTTTATTTTATTTTATTTTATTTTTGAGACAGAGTCTCTGTTGCCTGGGCTAGAGTACCGTGGCGTCAGCCTAGCTCACAGCAACCTCAAACTCCTGGGCTCAAGTGATCCTCCTGCCTCAGCCTCCCGAGTAGCTGGGACTAACAGGCATGTGCCACTATGCCCAGCCCAGGAATGCTTCTAACCATCCTACAATGCACAGGACAGCGCTCTACAGCAAAACTACCTGGCCTGGCCCAAAACAGTAATAGTGCTGAAGTTGGGAAATCCTTCTCTGCCTGGATGTTCAAAGGCACTTTAAACTCAGCCTATCTGAAGCAAGTCATTATCTCCTTCATGATAATCCCATCCCTTTCCCTATTTCTCGTCTATGCTCATAGTCTCTCTTCTTTTAAATTGTAAAATACACACAATATAAAATTGACCATCTTAACGATTTTAAAGTGTACAGGTCAGTACTGTAACTACATTCACATTGTTGTACAACCAGTCTCTAGAACTTTTTCATTTTGCAAAAGTGAAACTCTGTACCCATTAAAATATAATTCCCCATCTCCCCTCCCCTGGCAGCCACCATTCTGCTTTCTGTCTCTATGAGAATTTGACTGCTGTAGATAGCTCATGTAAGTGGAATCATACAATATTTGTCCTTTTGTGACTGGCTAATTTCACTTGGCATAATGTCCCGAAGTTTCATGCATGTTGTAGTGTGTGTCAGAGTTTTCCTTCTAAGGCTGAATTAATACTCCATTGTATGTATATACCACGTTTTGCTTATCCATTCATCAGCCAGTGGACAGTTGGGTTGCTTCCATGTTTTAGCTGTTGTGAATAATGGTGCTATGAACATAGATACAAATATCTCTTTGAGATCCTGCTTTTAGTTCCTTTGGGTAAAATCCCTGGAAGTAGAATTGCTGGATCATGTAGTAATGCTACAATTTTTTTTTTTTTTTTTTTTGAGGAACCACCCAAGCTGTTTTCCACAATGGATGCATTGTTTTACTTTCCTACCAATAATGCAAAAGAGTTCCAGTTTCTCCACATCCTTGGTAATGCTTGTTAGTTTTTGTTTTTTATTTTTCATTTTATTTTTTTTTTAAGTGGAACCTTAACTCACATTTTTTGTATTTTTTTTTGATAGTAGCCATCCTAATTGATGTGAGATGATATCTCACTGTGGTTATAGGAGTTTTGTTTTTTTGTTTTTTTTTTTGCAAACCTATCCTTCAGAAATGATAGGAGTTCTCTATTTTGGAACTTAGCCTTTTATTCCTTAATATCTGTACC
>JAQIFY010000880.1:0-14664 GCA_028533085.1 Varecia variegata
TCACCGAGGGAGGGACCTCTGACACCTGCCGCAAAGTGGACGGCCCTGGGGACACTGTGCTGAGTGCTGTGCGACTCCACTCACAGGAGGCCCCAGGAGGAGTCAACTCACAGAGGCGGAAAGTGGAGTGGAGGAGAGAAGAAATGCAGAGCTTCTGTTTAATGGGCCCACAGTTTCAGTTTTGCAAAATAAGAAGGTTCTAGAGAAGGGTGATGATGATGGTTGTACGACAGTGAAAGGTGCATAATGCCACTGGCTTGTACGGGGAAAGGTGGTTAAGGCGTTGTCTCCATCTACTCAGGCTGCTACGACAAGTACTCTGGGCCGGGTGGCTGGTGAAGGACAGAAATTTATTCCCCACAGCGACAGGGGCTGAAAGCCCAGGGTCAGGGTCCCAGCACGGTCCGGCGGGGCGAGGGCCCGGTGGGGGTGGGGGATTGCGTGGTCCCTGGAGGCCCAACCATTGCACCTTGCAGCAGCTGAAGTCAACGCTCAGCTTGGAAGGAAACTGTTGCCCGAGACGAGACGGGAAATCCGGAAGCAGGAAGAGGTAACAGGACAGAATCGGGCACATTCTCACAATTTTCTAAAGCCCCCGGGGCAGGGCGGGGCGTGGGGCTGCCTGTGATGCCGGCGCCTCTGTGCTTGGGCGCTTCCCGCCCACGGCGGCTCCGTTGGGGACACACCGCCACCCGGGCAGAGCCTAGAGCAAGAGCCGGCGAAGGGCCCAGGCTGCCCAGGGCGGGGAGCGCGGCTGGAAGCTGAGCCCCCTCTGGAGGGCCCGGAAAGATCTTCCACGTTCACTCCTGTTCTCTTCACCTCTTCCTCCTCCTCTGTTTTTATTTTGTCTTCCAGTTCTCGTCAGAGCTTGATCTCATTCCTTTGGAACATAAACCGAGTACTATAAACTTTGTTGTCTATTTATTCCCTTATAGAGAACATAAGATCCTTAAAAACTTGATTTTTACAGATTTTGGGAGCGGTGTCCACCGACCTCTTTTTTGCCTTTCAAAACCCAAAATCAGAAGGGACACAGTAGAAAGTAGAAGAAAAGGTTGACAACAGTACACCCTTGAATGAACGATGTCTCATTGCATGCATAAACATCCTGAGCTTCACTTAATTACAAAGTGTTAATTTGTGACGGGGCAAGTGGAGCAGACACAAGGCTTTCCCCCTCGTGGGGTAAGTTCTGTAAAGTTATTCCAGAAACGTCTTCAGATGTTCCTCTTGATTAACTGTCTGAACACCGGGGATCTTTGAAATCACTCAGGATTCATAATAACATGTGCTGCTCACTGTCGGTCATACAACTGTTCTAAAAATAAAATATTCTTTCAGCTTTAGAGAGGTCAGTGGGACGTTCAGAGTTTCGACTGCATTTCCTTTCCTTGCCCACCAAACATCAGCATGGCCACCTGGCCAGCGTGTCCGGGGCGCGTGCACTGGGCTCCTTGGCCACCACGGCTGGCGTGGGATCGCAGCCTCCTGCGCGGCAGCCTCAGGTCCTGCGCTGGCAGCGCGTTGGGCGGGGCAGGTCCGTGAGCGCCGGGGACCAGGCATGGCCCATGTGCTGAGCACATGTGTCTTCCCGGGTCCTTTACCGGCTTTTATGTTTGGGAAGGGAGAGAAACAGCCCAAATCTGCTATATTTTTGATGCTATTGAGGTTGTCATTTGAATAGGTTTTTGAAAAGTATGTAACATAATAACTGGATTAATACCAGCATGTTGAAAGATAAACTAATAACTGAACATGTCTGTTAATTTTTTTGTATTTGTAGTGAAAACATAATTGTAATTGAAAACAACCTTCCTGAAGAGAGAAAAAATGATTTTTATGCCCCAAGCAAAACACACACATACACTCAAAAAATAAAAGGCTGAAGCTTTTTTTTTCCTTTCTGAGAACATCTGGCTTACAGTATGCTAAAAGCAAATTTGGATTAACCTAGAAGTTAAGTGTGTGTCATAAACAAACCATTGATTAAACTATATTAAAATCTATAGACCTCATAGAAAGGCATAATATTTTTTACTGTGTACAGATTTTTATAAGAATAGAGGGAAAGTGAACAAAACTGTTTCTCTGAATCCTACATCAAAAAATTAGAATCAATCTGTGTGATGAGGTTGATCGCTCTCTGTCGATCTGTCCTTACAAAGAACTGCGTCGCGCAGTGTGAAGTCCTGGGCGTGGCCATCGAGCCACAGACCTTAAGACTGAAGAAAATAGTTCCTTAGAGTTCTAGTCCCCAGTTTTTATCCTTCCTACAGCATGCCAGTTCTGTATCCAGCCTTCGAATTTCCTGTACGATTATCAAAATCCTGAACGTAAGTCCAGACCACAAACCCTAAGGCAAGAATTTGGTCTCAGACCCGAGTCTCCTACCCGGGCAGCGCTCCCTGACTCCGGGAACCGTGGCTCGCCAAGCGCTCCCCGACTCTGAGAACCGTGGCTCGCCAAGCGCTCCCCGACTCTGAGAACCACAGGTCGCCAAGCGCTCCCCGACTCTGAGAACCACGGGTCGCCAAGCGCTCCCCGACTCTGAGAACCGTGGCTCGCCAAGCGCTCCCCGACTCTGAGAACCACGGGTCGGTCCAAGATCTCCTGACGCTACGGCCAGTGGAAATCCAAATTCCCACCCTTGTTGGCTGAAACTGATCCGTCTTCAAGAGCTACCTACAAGGACAACCCCCTGGGAGGTTCTGACAGCGTCTGCAGGGCAGGGACCCTCAGTGTTAGTCTGGGGGCAATGGGGGAGCGGCCCGGGGAGACCCTCACTCTCAGCTGACCCTGCCGACCACAGCGACACGAGGTCAAGGCCCCACAGATCAGCAGGAGGCCACGGAGAAGCAGGTGTTGACCCTTCAGGGAAGCCAGGTACGAGAAAGTTCTGGATCTATCACATTCACAAACACACAGTTCAGGAAACTGAGTCCTGCTTTTCCACCAGGAATAAAACACCCAGATCAGCCTCCTGTGACATGGTCTGCCCACCTGCTCCCTGCAGGTCACACTAGAGAGTGTTAACTACAAATCCTGCTTCTTGTCATATTTTATAATATTCACGTGTCTTAGACAACAAAATTGTAGAGACTGGAAACTCCAGAGAGCACGTTATTTCCCAGGAAGTGTGTGTTGGGGCCCACAGTCCCAGGACTAGCGATGACAGTTCTCCGTCCAAAGCGCGGCAAGTGTCGGGCTGCTCCCGTCACGCTGCGTCTTGTCTCTTCCTGACAAGGGCCGTGGGCCGAGAGTGCGTGGAGTATAATTTTTATTTTAATTCCAGAAAATGTGCTTGATGTTCATAAATAATCTATGCAATCACTTTAGCAAAAGGGACATGTTATAATGATGGAAAATACTGTTCCCTCAGACTTGTCCACAGTCTTTAACTCCTCTGCTCAATCCCTCTTGCTGACATTTGGAGATGATTTTAATTAAGGGCCTTTGACAAGGTACCATAGTCATTTAAAATTACTGGCTCAGGAAAATCTTTATAAAGATGGCTTTAAAGAGTTCAGAAATCCCAATAGTTCTCTGCAGCACGAGGGTGCACTGTGAAGTCGTAAACCGGTGCATGCGCTCACGGAGGTTATAAAGTGCTGTTGTTTTTCCGGTCTGACATTTCATGGATTCCAAGCGAGCCCAGCGTAGTGGCATAACATAAATCACAGAGCAGACCTGGATATTGTAAAACTGGGATACAGGAGCATTGTAGACGCTATGAAGTTAACAGTAATCAGTAAGCATTCTGCTAAGTATGAGTTATTGCCAACATTATAATTATAGTGTAAAATAATAATTTTTATAGTAGAGAAGCACCAAAAACTAATTGCCAGGATGATTATAATGGCTATGAATTAATAGATCAATTGAAACTGTGATGACTATTTTAATAGCGAGACTGAAGTATCTTTTGTGTTAAAACAATACGTCTAAAAGCATAATCAACACTTTTTATCAGAAAGAGACAATTTCTTTTAACTTTAAGCTAACCAAAATGATCCCAAATTTGCACTGCCATTATTCTTTCTTCTTGGAAACCATCTCTTTGTCCTCCTGTGCTCTTTATAATTCGGTATCCTACCCTGTGGTATAGACTTTGTCTAAATGTTTCTCCCACACCAGAATATACGCACCTTGAAGGGGAGAGCTGTGTTTTGTTAGGTTCTAAGTATCCTAAATTACCCCAAACGTACTGAAGATCAACAATTGTGACTTGAATTGAATTGAATTCCATGAATTGAATGATTTACACTGCATGACAGTGAGTCTGTGGACAGCAGTAAACACACAAAGGACAAGAGGACATGGCCAGAGCCAGGACTGACTTTGCATGTGGACTTTATGGCAGGAAGAGATGAGACAGACACCGGGAAGCTGGTTTGTGAATGGGAATCCCTGAGTCGTTGCAGCGTTGATGTGGCTCAGATTCATTTTATAATGACTCCATAAATTCAATTGCATATGACGTAATTCACAGATTCAGAAATTCATAGCATATCAATTGATTTGAATGCTACCCTTGCAGAATTTTCTCTGAAAATGAGCCGGTGAGTCCACAGGCTGTGCGGTGGCCTTCTCAGTATCGGATCATTCTCAGATGCATTAATTAGTCCACTTGTTCCTTCATCTCACGTTCAAGGACCACTTGCAGCACAAATCCTGTGCAGTCTTACCTGCTGGGCATAAAGATAAAAGATGCAGAAGCTCTGAGAAAACCCATCTTTTCTTCACTCTTCCAAAATAATCATCTGATAAGTAATTTTTTGTTGCATATATTTTGAGATTGTCATTTATGAACGTATCAACTTTGTATTTTTTGAGGAAAATCACATTAGTGTTGGTTAAATCAATCATAAATGTGAAAATTCTCTTTCTGGAAAATGGAAAGGATGCATTAACTTCTGCGTGCAAGTTCCTTCTGTGAGGCCTGGAAACGGGCCTTGCCAAGATGCCCCGGGCCGGGGCCTCCCGGGCCTCAGCGTGAACAGGGGACCCGTGGCCCCCACGGGCGGAGCAGGCTGGGTCCACCTGGAACCTGAGTCCCCACGGCCCACTCTGTGCTTGGGGGGAACTGGGGAGACAGCACGGGCTGTGGCCCCACCCAAACCACCCCGCACACCCTCTCGAGAGCGCTGGGGCCCCGAGTACCAGAAACGGGATCACAGCAAAGACAGCCTGGCCAGTGTCCTCCTCAGATCAAAGCTGTCTGTGTTCCGTGAGTGTGAACAGGCAGAGGGACAAACCCAAGTCCCTGCAATGTGACAGGTGCGGCTTTCTTATCACCACTTCTATTAATACCTGGGGGCTCGGGGTTCCAGCCGGCAAAGGAGTAGTAAGAGAACGGGATCTTTGCGAGAGAGAAGAAGAGAGAGCTGTTACCACCCTCTCCCCACGCATCTGCCCCGACAGTGATTTTCTTTATAAAGGCTGTAAAAATGAGCAAAACTGCCTCCATATCTGACTCATTCGTCCTCTAGCTTTCTGTCAATCAGACTTCATTGAAGTCACTGCCCCATCTTTCCCCTGTTTGCCACTCTGGCCTGCATTTTGTCCACGCTCCTCAAATAGCACAAGGACACGTTCTGAAGGGCACTGAGATGTCTACTCTGTATCCAAACTTACTGCTCCCGTCTATTTTGAACACACTTCTTTGTTCCCTGTGTGGTCCAGGAGCTGTGCGACTGCTCAAAGAATCATAAAATCATAAAATTTTTGAGCTCACAGGAAATCCAGCCACATCCCTCATTTCACAGACATCTCGAAGTCCACGGCCTGCCCAGAGCCACAGAGCCGGCGAGGGGACAGTGGGGACCCAGGCCAGGGAGCCTGTCCCTCTGGTGGACAGGCTGACCCAGCAGTGTCCCTTAGAGCACAAATGTGCACCGCCAGTCCACACACGAGCAGAGACACCATGCTGCCTTCACCTTAGTATTAATAAAGGTGTCAGAAAATGAAAGGTCTCCAGGACTCAGAAGTACCATGAGTGACACCAGAAGGGAAGCAAAAGCAAAACTGTTAGATTTACAGGGAAGCTGTGCATTGTCTCTGACGTGACCTGCTTGCCTGCCTTTGGGCAAACAAGCTGCTAATGTCCTCCCAGTCGCTCACAGGCTTCCTGCTAGTTCTGCGGGGACCAATACGCTGATTTTCAGCTTTGCAATGAATTTCTCCAAATATGGTTTAGTGTCGAAGGAAATTCTTGCTCTGTTTTTGTGAACATGAGAGATGGATATTATAGAACTCAGAAAAGAAGCACCTATGCTCACTGCCCCACGTCTGCCTGTGCCGCAGGGTCTGTCGCACGGTTTCCCCTAGATTTTAGCGGATGTCAAGCTAGCCGTGAAGCAGGGCTTGGCCACCACTGAGGAACAGGACGAGCGGCTCACGCGGGTCGCACCAACACTCCCGGCACTGCCAACACTGTTCTGATCTTGAATTAACACGTAGTGTGGAAGGAAGCATGACGGCCACAGAAGTAGATCCTTACACAGGATCTCACCAGTGTAGCCGGCGTTTCCAGAAGACACATTTGTATTGGGATATACTTGTTCATATTCCTTGGCTGCATTTCTTTAGTCAAGACTTGGTATATTTGGGTAAAGGTGTGAAGTCTTGTGTGGGCAGCTGTGCGTGTGGCCAGTCAGTTCACACGGCGAGGAAGGTACCAGCTGGAGGTCGGTGGCAAAGCACGTGAAGACAGGGTTTCTACATATTCAAATAATAAAGGTTTAAAAACATTTAGCTGGATTTATGTTCGTAGGGTGCCTTTTCAGTATCTTTTAATCTTTAAAGTATTGCTTTAAATATGAAAGCTCATGTCTTTGCCCAAGTAAAACATTTCCCTCCTGATTTGCTGACACATAATCTTAGAAACATTATATATTATTAAAGACATAAACTTTATAATTTCAGATTAACACAGACTATTAACATTAACTTAATAAATAGTCCTTATGCCCTTAACTTAAAATAATGAATAATTAATATTTTGAAAGAATGAAATAATTTGCTTGTGGTCACTAATGAAATTAGATAATACATACTTAATAATGCCTTTTACAATTTACATTAAACAAAATAAACGTGCTTTTAAAACCAAACTTTGATACAGACAGGAAGAGACAAAAGGCCGGTGTCTAGGTGAGATATGGAGTTAGACTAGCCACAAACTTGGAGAACTCTGACAATAAATTCAGAAGCTGCATTTCTTCTCATAAAAGTGAACTGCAGCTCTGCTTTTAGTTGTGTAGATTCTCTCTTGTTTCATTGATAAAAATAAGAAATGTGATGCTCTTGGCACCCCAAAAGCATTCCAAAACCCTGGCAGCATTGCATGTTTGAAGTGTCCTCTAGTTCCTTGGCCACCCTGTGCCCTGCAGGGTCCGCAGAAAACAGCAAAAACATAGGCTTGAAATTGTCTCCTTCAACACTCTCAGGCCACAGCCAGGGAACAGACAAATGCAGGAGCAAATGCGAGGAGGGTTGGATTACTCAGTGCCAGAGTCACATCTATCTCAGGGACTCTGAGTTTTAATTTGGCGTTCATTCCACTCAGGAAGGCGGCCTTAATTATATCACAGGAAGGGAAAGAAGAACCTGTTACTCCAATGATGTTTTGGGGCAAGTAGGAGAGCTGTGCACTATTAAGCAAGAAGCCATGGAATGAATGCTTGAAAAATGTGCGGCATGTTTAAATGACTCTTTGAACTATATCCTGACTTCATCTGTCGAACGGTTTGCTGGGCAACAACTGGTCCAAATATTTCAGGTGCCATAAATACCGTCATAAAATTAGTTAATTCAGGTATCATGAGCAACGTCTCAGCATCATTGGCGAGGTGGCTTTTTGATGGGTTTTCTACAGACTGTGATGATTTGCTGCTGCACTGTGATGTTTACAGGCTCAATAAAGGGAAGGTTCTAAAAAGATTATAGGCACTGAAAAAGGAAATACAACCTTTTCTTCAAGAGAATGGAGCACAACAGACTAAACATTTTGGGAATTTCTTGCCTGCCAGGAAGAGGTGATGGTTCCCCATTGACATTCTCGGTTGTTTTATGTCCTCAACAAAAGTCTTCAAGGGGTGGAATAAAAATTCCAGATATAAGACAAACTATCTTCTCTGTTCTCCAGGAAGCCGATACATCTTGTCGGGAAGAAGAATCCTTCCATAAGTGGACGCGGAGTTTGGATCGACGCCCCTGGAACCCACACGGGGTCTTCCTCAGTCACCCACTCCCTGGAGGCACCAATACCCTCTTCATTTTAAGCCATTTTCTGGACTCATGAAAATATTTATAGGGATTACACAAAAGTGTTGTTTAGAATCTGATTTGTCCTAATTATCCAGACTGTAGAATCTGAGTAGGGATTTGAGGCTGTTTATGCCCACATGGTGACTCCCGAGCCTAGAAAAACACAATCCTAACGCCGTTTACTGCAGAAAGTGACTGAGAACTATTCTGCTTAGACTCCATTAGGAAAAAAATAAGAAAGCTTAAGAAATTAATTGTGTCAATGTTTGGTATTAGAGATGTTGGTTTGGTTTGTAGTAGAACTTCCAGTTTCTCATATTAGATTATCTCCAGACGTGCAGAAGGAGTCAAAGATCACTGGTGATGGATTTTCCTGTTCGTGGCCAATGCAGCCTCTACGTCTGCACAGCTCCTTCCTAAACACTCTCGTCTGCCTGTCCGAGGCACGATCTCGGCCTGTTCCTCCCGGCACATGGCAGGTGCTGAGCCAATGAGTGGCTCGGGGCTGCTTGCTGTCCCAGTTCTTTTGCCCACCTGTGCCAATTTCTCCGTTCGGGTGTCAACTCCCTCCCAAAGATATTTTGAACATTTCCAAGATTTTTTTTTTTTATCAACGTGCATTACATGCATGGATTAAGTGATTCTGTTTGAATAACAGATTATAAATGTTACTCTCCCCTAGAAGAATACTTTGAAAATAAAGTCCTCCTAAAATCAGTATTGAAAGATTTTTTTTCTGATTAGATAAATCAGAAATTTTTTAAAAATATACTAGTTTAGAACTACCCTGTATGATACTACAATGGTAGACACATGTCCTTAGAATATTTGTACAAACCCACAGAATATACACCACTAAGAATGAACCCCAATGTGGGTGCTGGATTTGGGGTGACAGTGTTGTGTCCAGGTAGGGACAAGTACCCTCTGATGGGGTGTAGATCGTGGGGGAGGCTGTCGGTACTCAGGGACGGGGGGGACGTCTATGGGAACCCTCTGTGTCTTCTGCTCAACTTTGCTGTGAACCTAAAACTGCTCTAAAAAAAAGTAAAGTCTATTAAAAAAACTGACTTAAGAGGATACAGGAAAGGGGGTGAAATATTATATGTAGCTGGGCGGGTGGATCAGTGGGGGACGGAGGGGAAGACAGTCTGGCTGCTGCAGCTCGAACGGCCACAGTGCGATGCGAGGCCAGTTGTTCCTCACTGTGCCAGGCTGCAATGTACCTGGAGGGCAGGTCCCCACCGGGACACCTGCTCATGCTCAGGCGGCTGCGTGTCCCCAGTAACCAACCACCTGTGGACGAGCCCTGCCCACGGCCTCGTCTGCCGCTGCGGTATCTAATCCCCGGGAATGCCCTAATTTCTCTCATTCGCTAAACCTGCGTCAGGGCTGAGACAGGCTTATCCCTCTGAGCAGATGAGATCAGTGGATCATGTGAAGGCAAAGGGGGATTATGATGCTTGTATGCAGGGAATCAAATTAAATGCGTGTTGTCTGCGCATCCGAGGATCCTGCAGCCAGGCTCCCGTGTCTTCCACGGGCTGAAATGAACTGCAGTGAGACACAGCGGACGGGGACCCTCCCGCAGGGAGGGAGAACAAAGTAAAGACACTGTGTCTTTCCCTGTCTGTCCCACCTAGCAAGTGGGATGCTGCCTTCCACCGGTGCCTCTCATTCCGCCATTGCGTGGGCCCTGCGGCAGAGGACAGCTCTGCCTGACCGGTTGCTTCCAGCTTTCTGTGCAGTGTCACCCAGACTCTGAGTCCCGTCCACACAGCACACATCCAGAACCGGTCACTGAAGACCTTCGGAGAGTGCCGGGAATTCCTGGGCCCGCAAGTCCGGCATCCACCCCGGAATGTGACGGCACCACTCTGCTGTCTTGGCCACCTCGACCTCTAAATGCCACCTCCCATTTCATCTGGATAACAGAAAATAAGTGTCTTTCTTTGAAAATTCTGTTAAGAATTCCCCAGGAAATAAGAAAGCCCAGGACAGAGCAACGGGCAGGAGAGACATTCTAGACAATGTCCACTGTTTGACAGTTAGGCTAGACAGTTGTTGGCATTGGTGAAAATAGGCGAATCTCTAAAAGGGCGTTTGGTGGTGCATTCCACGGCTGTGATCGCTCAGGTTAGAGTAGGTCGGGGTCTGCCAAGACACAGACGGCCCCTGCTCGGGCGCCCGCCCTGCATCCCACGGCGTCCCTCGTGTCCTCCGACGTGGCCCCTGGCCAGGCGTGGACGAGCTGTGGCTGTGTCTCTTGCGTCACTGCCACCGCGGCGTGTTAAACAATGCAGCACTTCCAGGGTGGCGAGTGAAGCTGGAATAGCGCGTCGTTTGCTACGGGGAAGGCGCCTCCGTCCTGCGGAAGGAGAGCTCCTGCTCGAAAGCAGTAGCAGAATTTTCCTTTCACACGTGAAGCCACCGTGGCAGTGAATGGAGATGGTATTCTTGGAGAAAATACGTGAAACTAAAAGCTGAATTGGGACTCCTGGCCTCCACTTGGAAGGAGCATCCCTCCAGCCCTCACAGCAGCAACCGTGCAGGAGGAAGGAGAGTAAACACACAGCTGCATCTGGGACCCACAGCGGACTGGAGTGCGGGGCCATCGCCCAGCACAGTCTGGGCAGCGACAGGCAGCTCCCGGAAAGCAGAACGCAGGCACTCGCTCACGGGGCACGTGTGCCAGACGCCGGCGTGAGCACTCGGCTGGACGGGCTACCGACTGCTGCAGACCATGTGTCGGCTGGCGAGGGGACCCTGGAGCTCCACTGTGGCGCAGGGAATGGGGCAGCGCGTGAGTTCTTCCTGTGCCCCTCTCTGGGTGCCCATAAATAGAGCACCTAGAAATTGTCAAAGTAAAATCTGTGAAAAAATAGCAAAAAGGGACTTCCAGGAAGAATGGAGAGCACAGGGCAGTGGAGTCTGTACCCTGCATGAGCCCAGAGTTTGAACATAGACTCATTAATTAAAGGCGTATATCGCAAACACTAGAGCAAATCTGTATGAATAATAAGCTAACAAATGGCAGATTTTATCCAAGCACACCAACAATTACATCAAATTAAAACAGTCTAAATGCATCAATTAATAGACAGAATTTATCACATTGGATAAAACACAAGACCCGACTACAAGACATCTACAAAAAAGTCCCCTTTAAATATAAAGAAAACGATAGGCTAAAAGTCAAAGGATGTAAAGTCATGTGCCACGCAAACGCCGACCCAGAGAAAGCCGGGACAGCTGCTTTGGTATCAGACACAGTCGATGTCAGAACAAGAACATCATCAGGGCGAACGGGGACGTCACAGCACGGCTAAGGCGTCAGCTCTCCAGGAAGACACATCAAACCCTGAAGGTTTATGAAACTAAAAATAGAATTTCAGAATCCTTGAAGCAAAAGCTGATAGAACTGCAGTGAGAATAGGTAGAGTCACAATGACAGTTGGAGATGTCAGGAGCCCTCTCTCCGCAGCCGGCAGGTCAACCGGACAGAGAGCCAGCAAGGCGACAGAAGAAATGGTCATCGGCCAACAGGACTTATAGGCATTTATAGGAAATCCCACCCAAACACAGCAGAATACATATTGCTTTCATGTTCACACAGACGTCTACCAAGATAGACTATATTTTGATCCATCAAACAAATCTTAATAAATTTAAATCATATGAAGTATGTTCTTTGACCAAATGTTATTAAATTATAAATCAATAATCTAATAATCTGTGAAAAATGCTGACATGTTTGCAAATTAAATGAGACACTGCTAAATAACCCATAGTTCAAAGAAGAAATCAAAAGAAAAATTACAAATTATTTTGATCTAAATGAAAATAAAAACACATCAAACTTGGTTTACAACCCTCCCATGAAGAAAACCCCAGGTCCAGATGGCTTCATCGATGAATTGCGTCAGACATAGAAGGAATGAATACTAGTAATTTTAGATAAAGTCTTACAGAAAATCAAAAAGGAGGGAATATTTCTGTGCTCATTCTACGGAGCCTGCATTGCCCTGATTATCAAAACCAGAAAAAGGCATTTTGGAAAACTAAAGACCACATTCCTCGTTAATACAGATGTAAAAATTCTAAACAAAATCTTAGCAAATTGAACCTAATGATATCTAAAAATGCATAACAGAGTGTGGCCAATTGGAGTTCTTCCCAAGAAGGTGAGTTGGGTTTAACATTTAAAAAGGATTCACTGCAATTTGCCATACTGATAAATAAAAAAGAAAAACAATGTAGTCATATCTATAGAAGCAGAAATATTATTTGACAGAATCGGACACCAATTCACGGTTACAAACTCTCAGCTGACTGGAAACAGAGGCGCTTCCTCGACCTGACAAAGAGCATCTGTGAAGAACCCACAGCGACGTCTTGCTTGACGGCCGCAGACTGTTGGTGCGTCTGTCCTGGCAAAGGACGATTCGCAAAGGATCTGTCTAAGGTCCACCGGGCCTCACGGCGGCCGGATTTGCTGCCATCCCGTCTCACGCCTGCATCTCCGTTGCCAGGACACCCCCGCAGCGGCACTTGCGGGCAAACGATCCACACATCAGTAGGCAGCGCACAGGACACCGGGTCTTCCTGGTTTATTGTTTAAACTGCATCCATCAGGACCTTGTACATCAAACCTATGTTTAAAGAAAAAGTAATTTGCCTTCAGAGCAGGAAACGTAAGCATTATATATCACTGCCAAACTGAATAAAGACCGCGGTGATATGCCGCCCGCTCCTAATGAGTTGAGGGGCCATCGGCTAAATAAACAACTTGGAAGACGTTTTACAATAATGGGAGGAGCGTGGCCTTCGTGGGGCACGGACGACGGTGCTCTCTAAGCTCAGCCCTCCCAGTCCCAAAGCCAGGGGAATATAAGCCCGGCGGGGCCGGGGGATGCATGCAGTATTCCCAGCAAACACGACGGGCAGAAACCCTTGGCGATGCCGGTTAACGTTGCCCGGCTTCCTGCATGCCCCGCTGTCATATAGGTGAGCCCTACTCAAATATGAACCTCTAAATTTTAAAAATTAAAAATTGGGAGTGATCATTTGCTTGACAAAAATGACTTTTATAAACACTTTTTATTATCGAGCATTAAAAATCATGATTTGATTTATATATACACAAAATTCTAGAGAGATGTGAATCGTGTTGAGTTTGTATACTTAATGGGGTTTACGTATGTGAAAACTGCATACTCGATCATGAATCAGCACATTTGTGCTAAACCTGCACAAATGGAGCTGAAGGTGGGCCCGACCGAGCGCTGTCTCTGACACAAAGCCGGCAGGAGTCAGCAGTGGGGGACGGACGGAGAGAGGGCCGTGCCTTTCTCTGGCTCTCGGCAAGTGCGGTGGGCACAGGCGCCGAAGCCCTCGGTGCGGCACGTCAGGGGCTGAGAACGACCGCTCACCGTCCCTCTGGGCATGACTGATCGTTTTTGGCAACTTCAGGTGCGTGGTAGACCAGGTGTAGATACAACTTCCAGTTCAGGTCTCATTTGACCCACTCAGAATGGGGGGATAAACCCAGGTGTTCTCAGTTGAAGCTAACAGTCTCTAGTGCAGGTGTTGCTAAATTGTAATCTTTACTCCAGAGCGTAACAGTCCCCTAGTATGCAGCGTGGACGGGCTCGTTACATTACGCCGTGGGAACGGTTCCTAGAAGTGGTTTCTCTTTGGCTTCCGAGCGCCTTTCGTGGAGTGTTTGAAGCTTTAAGCAAAAATACTCTTCATGGACTTAGCAGCAGCAATACCCTGTTTCTCCCACTTCCCGCGGGAAGACGCAGTGCCTGTCTGCAAGCAGGTCTCTGTCTAGGCAGGGGAGGATAAGAGAGGAAGAAAAGCTTCGAAATTAAATCCCTCCAAATTAAGTTGTCACTTTCGCTTTGGATGAGATTATCAAAGTCTGTAATACTTATGGTTCAGATTCCAAAATGTGCCCACGCAATTTAATTAGGGGAAATTTTCATTTATTATGCACTAAAGTCCGTTTAGGCTGGTGGTAGGTCACAGGAAGGACCCTCCCTGCCCACAGCCCGTGACAGAGAGTGACCCTGGGCAGCACCTTCCCCCCAGGGCCGTGCTGTGCAGTGACCCTGTGCACTACCCTCCTTCCCAAGCCTCAGTTTGGAATATTCGGGTCACAGTGCGTACAATCTAAGTTCATAAAGACAAGGTGAGTAATACTCCATGGTATACAAATACCACATTTTACTAATCCATTCATGGATTGATGGGCATTTGGGTTGTTTCCACATCTTAGCAATTGTGAATTGTGCTGCTATAAACATTCGGGTGCAGGTGTCTTTATTGTAGAATGACTTATGTTCTTCTGGGTAGATGCCCAATAATGGGATTGCTGGATCAAATGGAAGG
>JAQIFY010000881.1:0-14663 GCA_028533085.1 Varecia variegata
GAAGCTGCAGAAGAGACTGGGAATCGTGAATCTCTGGGGAAACATAAACACTGAGAACAGGCCGCATTGGAGGGAGCAACCCTTCGCATTGCACTAGCATTAAATACTTGGTATGGGAGGTGAATTTTTGTATTACAACTTCGGGAGAGATTTCCTGTGGATTTCTGGCAAATAACAATATGGTCCTGATTTGAAAATCATGGAAGCTGCATCCCTGTGTGGAAGACGTGGAGAAAGAACAGAACATATGGTCAGTTCAGGGTTTTCCTGTTTCCTTAGGTGGAAGGACTGACTGTGACCACCAGACTTCCGCTGTGCGTTTAGTTTGCCTGCACTCATGCTCAGTTCCACGCGGTTCCTGCAGTTCCCACTGCAGAGCGTGACTGCAGTTATTGAGAACTCCTTCCCTTGTTGCCTTCACGTGGTTCAGTGCTAATGAGCTCTTCCAGGTATTGTAGAGACTATTCAGCGTGGCTGGGGGAGATTCCGGTATGTAGAGGGCCAGGGTTATGGGTGTGAGATGCGTTGGATTTGCAAATCAAATTTATGAGGTGCTTTCATGACATTTTATGTGAAGATAAAGCAGAAGAAAAACCTCAAGCTACAGGGCAGAGTGGCGTGAGAGTAGTGATTTATGTGAGGAAACTGGAATTTGCGGGGAGGTTTTGGCTGGCCATGTGAGTACATTTATTCTTCAAAATTTAGAATTTCACATAAAAGAAATTGTGTTTGTAATACCTTTAATATTTTCCATTTTTGAAAAGAAAGATTTTTTGTTGCATGCTTGGGCCAGTCCAGGGGCATTTTTCAAGGAATGACCTTTCTCACTGTCATTTGGGTGGGTTGGCTTATTTCTTACTCTCTGCCATGACTCGTGTTTTGGTCCAACAGTCCTGTGGTGGTGTCTCTTCTCCTCAGGTTTAATGTGATTTTCCTTCTCAAATGTCAGTTTCCTGTTTCCCCACAGAAGCACTGAGAATGGATCTTCATATTGACTGTTGATTCAAACTTTCCTCTTTTCTTTAGGATAGAAAAACACGGGCCAAGAAAAATTTGAGGAACAACTTCAGTTAAGTCTGGTGGTTCTGACATCACTGTGGAATTAAAAGATCACTAAACATAGTTTAAAATTTAAGGCCTGCTGGTAGAGGGAAGACAGATTTTTCACCTTTTTTAAGGTTCTGGAATTCAAAGAATACTTAACTTTTAATAAGTGTTTACAATTGAAAGCATTTGTGAGATACTAGGAGCCCCAGACTCACAGCTTTGGAAAGGAATTATAACGGGTTGTCCTATTCAGTTCCAACCTTTGGTCAGATGAGACACCAGCATCCGCATTTTACTAGTCCGAAAATCAAGGCCCATGTAGGCTGGGTGGTACGTGCACGGCTGCCCAGGGAGAAGGTGGTCTGCTTTGTTGAAGGTTATGTAGCCGTGGCAGGCGGACTGCAAAGATGGCGCCAGTGATCTGGCCCCGGGTGCCTGTGCTGTTCCTCCCATCAAGAGGGGAGTCTGTTCCCTGTCCCCTTGACTGGCAGGCTCTGTGACATCTTCTGACCAATAGCACGTGGTTGGAGTGACACAGTGTGACTTGTTGGCCCAGATCCTCAGAGGCCTTGCAGCTCCTGTTTGGGCCATCTTGTTGTCCAGTCCCTGTGTCAAGAAGCTGAGCCCAGGCAGGCCCATGAATCGTGAGAAATCATAACTCATCATTTTAGGCCACCAAATTTTTGGATAGTTTGTTATGATGCCATAGATAACTTAAAGTCACCATCAACTATCGTTTGGGAACTTTTATACATTTGTACATTTTTGGATTACTTCTCTATGTAATCCTGCCTGAAGTTTCTGAAATTAGAGGAATCCCCTCTAATAATAGAGGTAATAGTAGTGATAATAATAACAATAAACATCATGACTTGACATGTATGGAGTTTGTGGTGTGATGAAAACCATGAAAATAAATGACACCACAGTTTTGTAAACTGTGAATCCTGCATGGATGTGATTTATTTCCTTAGCTCTGAGATGGGTCAGGAAATGTGAATTGAATCAGCATTCGCCCTTCCCTCTAAGAACACAGGAGCTCCTCATCCCAGGGATCTCAGCAGGACTTGTGGGAAGAGCGGAATTGGGTGGGAGTCAGGGTTTCTGGGCTGGCTCCACACTTGGCCTTTGATTGCTGGACAGTATCTGAACTTGGCGGGTAATTGTAGGACCTGGAGCTGCCGCCTCAGGAGTGGGGTGGGGGCCCAGGTGGCACACAGGTGATGGTGGTGGGGGTCTGTTCAGCACACTGCTCGGTGAGCAGATCTGAGGCTGTGCTCTCTGCTTGTGAGCCCGCTTTCTGGTGGTACAGACCCCTACCCCAGTGACACGAGATGGTTGGATCCATGGCTGATTTATTGCCTTTCTCCCATTCTTTATGGGGCCAGTTTTAATGAGCACCCAAGCAGAAACGCCTTTGACTCCTGGACTGTGAATAACTGTTATTAATAAAGGGGCGTGCTGCTTGCCACGGCACCATTGCATATTTCCATATTAATAACGCCATAAACTCCCCCAGAATGACGTCTCAGCCACTCAAAATGCAGAGGCTTGCTCTCTGCAAACCCAGGGGCTGTGGGTGGGGCTGGGGAACTCTGGAGGAGCAGTGCGGTGGGGCCTGCTGGGAGGCCCTGGGCCCTGGGTCCTGCCTCTCCCCCTGCCCAGCTCCCTCATCTCCCCACGTGTATCCCCCGTGGGGTCTACTTCTAGGGAGCAAGTAGCCGATTCCATGGGTTGGCTGGAAGAGGGTCAGGAAGTTCTGTCTGCTTTCAAATATCTTCCACATGAGTCTGTCAATTAGTCTGAGATTCCATCATTTGAAGACTCAATTAATTTGAGTCCTCAAGTTACTGCAAACTCATGGATTCCTATATTAAAAGGCAAATAACTTAGGAGCAGAGTCTAATGGACTTTATGGGTTTTCAGCTAATACTATATTGGGAATTGATGTCATTGACTCACTTGACATGTTTACTGAGCATCTACTCTGCGCTAGGACCTGGGAACATGACAGTGAACATGACACAAAGTCCTGCGCTCACGGAGCTTCAGACTGAGGGAGCTAAACCGTGAACACACATGTTGAATGTGCAGCGCGCCAGGAAGGGAAGACTGCTAGGTGGCATGAAGAGCAGGGAGGAAGATGGGGAGTGTGTGTGGGGTTTGTGGAGTCATTTCCTATCCGGAATGTTGGCCAAGAGCAGATCCTTGCAAGGTTCTCTTGGAGACAAACAGAGGAGGCCTGGAGAGGGCAGATTTGGGGTCACCCCTCCATATACAGTGGCTTCCTCTCCTCCAGGCCAGGTGCAGTGGAATGGAGATCTCGGAAAGAAATCACCTCTCTTTCCAGCCACTGTCGAAGTGTGAAGTCTGGATGACAGCCGGGACCCTCAGACCCCTTGTCCCTCCTCAGCCCCAGGTCTTCAAAAGCCCAATGTGTTTCCTCATTTGTGTGGGTCCCCAGGGATTCTTACTGTCCTGCTCCAGGCTGGGTTTGACTCTGAGCACTCTCCATGCCTGCCCATTGATTCTGACGTGAAGCTCAATGCCTCTTCGGGGTACTCTAAAAACAGCCCCCCAGTAAAACATTAATGGAGTGTTTCCATTTTCTACGGCTGCCATAACAGTGTGCCATGGAATGGGTGGCTTAACCAACAGAGACTCACTTCTCACGGTTCTGGGGCTGGGTGTCCAAGACCAGGGTGATGGCAGGGCAGTTCCTCCTGAGGACTCTCTCCTCTGTGCGCGTCCGTGTCCTCATTTCCTCTTCTTATAAGACATCAATCATGGCCAGGTGCCGTGGCTCACGCCTATAATCCTAGCACTCTAGGAGGCTGAGGCAGCAGGATTGCTTGAGGTCAGGAGTTTGAGAGCAGCCTGAGCAAGAGCAAGACCCCATCTCTACTAAAAATAGAAAGAAATTAGCTGGGTGTGGTGGTGAACACCTGCAAGCCAGCTACTCGGGACGCTGAGGCAGGAGGATTGCTTGAGCCTAGAAGTTTGAGGTTGCTGTGAGCTGGGCTGATGCCACGGCACTCTAGCCCAGGCAACAGAGTGAGCTCTGTCTCAAAAAAAAAAAAAAGAAAAGAAAAAAGGCACCAGTCATGTTGGATTAGGGCCCACTCCAACAACCTCATTTTAACCTAGTTACATCTGTAAAGACTCTGTCTCTAAATACAGTCCCATTCTGAAGCTCTGGTGTCAGGACTTCAACATGTGGGTTTTGCAGGGACACAACTCTGCCTGTCCCCTGAGCAGCGTGGCCTTTCTGGAAGACCCATGAGGGAGAGGACGAGGGGCTTATTCTCTCATTGTTTGGTTTCCCAAATGTCCCATCTTGGCCCTTCCCCACCAGGCTTTTCCTTTTTCAATTTTAAATAGGTGATCTTTGCCTCCCCGCCGCCCTGCCTGACCATCAGCTCTTCCCCTTTCCCTGCTCCAAATGCTGTTTCTCGCCTTGCCCCCCTCCGGCTTGGCCTCTGGAAGCTCCAAGTGCTTCCTCCTGACCGTGAGGGGTAGCTTCCCCTTCGTCTGATGCAGAGATGCTGGCTGCCGCCCAGAGCACAGGGTTGGCTTCCTCCCCAAATAAGGGTCACAGAGCTTTCCCAGCGCCCAGCACCCTTCCCTGGGACTTCTCGCGCTTGCCAGTAGGGTGACAGCATCTTCACCACTTCAGCTGCGGAAGGCGCGGCTAGTGGCTCACACAGTAGCCATTTGCCCTTCCTCCTTTAGCAACACAAACCTGATCTCATGGGGGAAGCAATGAGTCCAGTCAACAATGCTCATCCTCTAAGACTTCCTGGCAGGTGAGGTGGCCTTGTGACACCATTTTGGCCAATGAGGTGTGAGTGGAAGTCACCAGGTGGTGCTTCCGGGAAAACTTTGAAAAGGGACGTTTCTCACTAGCATAACCTCCAGCCCTCTGCCGTCTGCGTCTTCCTCCTGAGGCGAGAGTGCAGCAGCCATGTGACCTGGGTGTTAACAACCAAATGCTAGGGCTGGCAGGGCAGGAAAGGAGAAGGAAGGGCGTCCTTGATAACACCTTTGGGCACTAATCCTGGGCAACTACTTCTAGATTTCTTGCTACATGAGACAAACCATTCCTTATTTGCTTAAGGTAGGTTTTTTTGGTGACATTCAACCAAATGCAGCCCTGACAAATACACTGTTGGGTTCAGGTATCTGTGGCTCAGTGGAGCAAGAATCAGGCTGGGCACAATGGCTCATGCCTGTAATCCCAGCGCTTTGAGAGGCTGAGGCGGGAGAATTGCTAGTCTGGAAAATGGTCTGGGATTAAGTCCTAATTTAAGTACTCAGCTTACGGTGGTGCCAGGGCTTACGTGCCTGGTTCCTGTGCCCTATCTCCCTGGCTAGGTGCTTTTACTTTTCTCTCTCCCTTCCCCAGGGCTTGTGGTTGCAATGTGCCTGCTCATCTCAATCCTCCTGGCTTTGAACGTCCTCTTCTCAGCACCCAGGAATGTCAGAATATTCATTCAACAACCATTTTGGGTTAACGTGCCAAGCATGGTGCCTGGCCGATAGTTGGCACTCAATATGTAGACCTCGATTGAGTTAATGAAAGGGAGATGATGATGGGCACTGTTGCCATCTGTAACATACATACATGTTTACCATGCATTTGCTTATTCATTGATCTAAAGGAAAGTTTGTTTTCTCCCATTATAAAAAATAGCATCAGGTGGCCTTTTACCGTGAGCTAGACACTGTGTTAGGTGCTTTGCTTTCGTTACTGCTTATCTTCACAAGAAATCTGCAGGGTAGATATTGTGCCCATTTTATAGATAAGGAAAATGAGATTTAGAAACTAAAAGTACTATTATAGTAAATGGTGCAGCAAACATTCAAATGCTCTGAAGTTCATGCTCTTTTCAATATAGTATATTGAATAAACCACACTGCTGCTCATAAAAGTAATACATGCTAATTAGAATATATACATCTATAAAATATATAGAGCATATTATGTAGTTTCTATAGAAATTATAGAAAATAGAAAGAAAAACTTACTTAATCCCTCCCTTTCGTTCTGTTTCTACATATGTATTTCAGATGGATGATGTCAAACTACAGATAGGAAATTGTGCACTTGCTATGCACCAGGCACTGTTGTAAGTTTGGCTTTTGTTCACCTACCATTTAGCATGAGAATTTTTCATTGCCCATGGATTTTAATGCATTATTCAAATGCATTAATTATTTAATCAATGATTAACACATTAATCCAAGCTTCTGCTCTGTGTCTAAGCCATAGTGACATGCATTTTAGCAGATGTGGAGAAATTTGGGGGCCTTTTGGGCTCCTTAATACATTCTTCTTCTACTGAGGGATAAAAAACTTCTTGGAGGAACATTTTCACATTTGGACAAGGAAGTTCAGGGGCCAGGGAGGTTTTAGCTCTCATAGCTTGCTTTTCTGAAAAAGTCATCCCAAGTTCTAGTTGATCTCTTAGGTTTATTTTCAAGAACAAGGGTTAGATTTGTCCATGTAACGAAATGGAGGAATTTATTCACCAGAATTCCCAGGGTGCTGTCCATGGTGAGGAGGGCAGTCAGACTCTCAGGGCAGGCAAGTGTTGGAATCACGGGCTTTAGGAAGGAGGAGAGGCTGCCTGAAGGGTCGAGGGTCAGTAGGGGTGTGGGGGGTGGGGCTGGTGCAGCTTGGTGGTGAGAGGCCTGAGAGGGAGGGAGCCCTGCCTAATGGGATGTACAGGTCTGCTGTGGGCACCCTCTGGAAACACCGGGAGCTGCCTCACAAGGAGATTGGTGGGGAAGTTACTTGTTTTTAAAGAAGGTGTTTGGAGTTAAACGGCTATTTCCTGGACAGTGGTGTTATGCTGACTCTGGCTACAAGGCTGCCAACTGGACACTGGTTCAACCTGTGCGTTGAACCTCCCAGAGGGTACATGCATGAGTGACAAGTGACTAAGCCACTCAATCTGATCTGGAACCCCCAGGGACACTTGTCCAAAGGTGAAAACCCTTGTGGGGCATCTGCAGGTTGCATGTTGCTAGAGGTGGGCTTGGTAGGACTCTTTGGTTTGAGGTGAGTAAGGGGAGTTCCCAGCCTGGAGGGTGGAAGCATTAACTCCTTGCAGGAGAGCTCTGCTTGTAGAGGAGCCCTGCTTAGCAACGACCCAGGGCTTGCTGTGGGGACACAGCATTGTTATCTGCCTTCTCTTGGTGTCCTCAGGAGGTCTACAATGGCTACTGCTTCTCGTCCTTTTCTTTCTTTGTTCTTTTCTTCCACACGCTATGAGGGTCACTTTTCTTCTGCTCTCAAACTGGTGGTGAGCTGCGTGCTGCATGCCTTTGTGGGGCACGAGGGCCTTATGCTGCTTTGCACCCCAAGGCACAGCTCCCAATGTCAGCCTAAGACTTTGCTCCTTCAGATCCTCCCATATTTGAGTTCACGTAAGTTCTCCTAGCTGTCTGCCCACTTATCTGCTGCCCATCTTTGAGTCACAGCTCAAGTATTTCCTTCTCTAGGAAGCCTTTCTAACCTCCCTTCTCCTATTCCTGGTTTGGGCTTTTCACTTAATCCAGGAAAAAGAAATGTAAGCTGATTTTAAAAAGTTGGCAAATGGTCAATTGATTTCCCACAAGGATGCCAAGAACAAATGAGGAAAGAATAGTGTTTTTAACAAATGAATATCTGGATAGCCACATGCAAAAGAACGAAGTTGGATCCTTACTTCATACCAGATACAAAGTTAACTCGATATATATCAAGCATCTAAATGTAAGTGCTAAAACTATAAAACTCTCAGAAGAAAGCATGAGAATAAATCTTGATGATTTTGAATTAGGCAATTATTTCTTAGATATGATACCAAAAACAATCAACAAAGAAAAAGTAGATAAACTGGACTCATCAAAATTAAAAACTTTTGTGTTTCAAAGGACACTACCAAGAAAGTGAAAAGACAGCCCACAGAATGAGAGAAAATAATTGCAAATCATATATCTAATAAGCATCTAGTATCCAGAATATATAAAAAAATTCTTATAAGTCAATAATAAAAACACAGGCCGGGCGCCGTGGCTCACGCCTGTAATCCTAGCACTCTGGGAGTCTGAGGCGGGTGGATCGCTCGAGGTCAGGAGTTCGAGACCAGCCTGAGCAAGAGTGAGACCCCGTCTCTACTAAAAATAGAAAGAAATGATTTGGACAGCTAAAAAATATATACAGAGAAACAATTAGCCAGGCATGGTGGCGCATGCCTGTAGTCCTAGCTACCCGGGAGGCTGAGGCAGGAGGATCGCTTAAGCCCAGGAGTTTGAGGTTGCTGTGAGCTAGGCTGACGCCACGGCACTCACTCTAGCCCAGGCAACAGAGTGAGACTCTGTCTAACAAAAAAAATAAAAATAAAAAAAAAATAAAAACACAAATAACCCAATAAAAATGGTCAAAAGATCTAAACAGGTATTCCTCCAAAGAAGATCTACAAATGACCAATAAGGACATGAACAGATACTCACATCATTAGCTACCAGGGAAATGCAAATCAAAACCACCATGAGATACTACCTGCTAGCATGGTTATAATAAAAAGACATAATTTTTGGCAAGAATGTGGAGAAATTGGGACCCTCATACATTGCTGGTGGGAATATAAAATGGCATAGCCTGTTTAGAAAACAGTGTGGCAGTTTCTCAAATGGTTAAACATAGAATTAGATATCCACCTATCAACTGATGAATGGATAAACATAATATAACGTATCCGTTCAATGGGATATTATGCACCTGTGAAAGGGAATGAAGAATTGATAAATGCTAAAACATGCACAAACCTTGAAAGAAGCCCATCATAAAAGGCCATATATTATATGATCCCATTTATATAAAATGTCCAGAATGGGTGAATCTATAGAGACAGAGAGTAGATTAGTGGCTGCTTGGAGCTGGGGACCATAGTGATGGCTAAGGGGTGTAGGTTTCTTTTGGGTTAGTAAGAATATTCTAAAATTGATTGTGGTGATGGGTACACAACTCTGTGAATATACTAAAAGCCATTGAATTTCACACTTTAAATGGAAGAACTGTATGCAGTGTGAATTATATCTCAATAAAACTGTTTAAAGAAAGAAAATAATGAAATGTCAGTGAAGAGTTTTTATACTTGTCCCAGAAAAGACTGACTGACCTCCACTTTGCAGCTCCACAGCCCCTGTTAGGAAGATTTTTGAGGGTACCTGGGACACATTGGTATCTGAATTTGTTCCTGTGTCTGTGTTTAAGGAGGCCCCTACTCTCTCCCACAGGGAGAGGCTTCCCTCTCTCAGGGTGTTCAGACTGCTCTGCTATCTGTTTGCATGAGAGTCTTCCTCTGTGGACTGGCCAGGCAGACTGGTTAGGGATGTTGGGACTTGAAGAACATGGTGGTGAATTCTCTGAGTTTTCTCTTTGCCTCCATATTCCAGATGGGGACCTGGGGAAGTGGCAGCCTGAAACCATCAACAGGCACAGAGAATAAAAGCCCCAAGGAAAACCTGTTTACTCTGGCCAAAGGACCAAGAAATGGGCAGCCTAGAAGATGATACCCACCCTATTGCAGCTAAACAAGAAGGAAACACTGCTCTCCGTGTCTCTCCCACCCCAATCCCATGGTGTTGGTGGGGCTGAGTGGGGAGCTGGATTTCTGGCCCCACCTGGAGGCAGTGAGCTGCCACCAGAACCTGGTGACAGTGAGGTGGTGTGAGTGTGTGCTCAGTGGGGCCCAGCCAACAGCTGAGCTTCCACTCTCACATTGAGCTACATGACATACCTAAACAGGGTGACTGCCTGCAAAAAACAAAACAAAACAAAACAAAACAATTAAGTAGAATCCAAAGTCTCAAAGCATAATACCTCACATGTCCAGGATACAATTAAAATCACTTCTTAAGAATCTGATTCTACTAAGAAAACCTCAATTTGAATAAGAAAAGACAATCAACATAGAGATGATACAGAAATTAGATTGTAAAGCAGCCACCTTTAAAATGCTGCAATAAGCAATTACAAACCGGTTTGAAACAAATGAAGAAAGTCTCAGAAAGGAAATTGAAGATATAAGGAAAAGCAAATGAAAATTTTAGAACTGAAAAATACAATGACTGAAATAAAAAACTCAATGGGTTCATTCGAGAGCAGAATGAATATAACAGAGGAAAGAATCAATAAACTTGAAGGTAGAACAATAGAAATCACCTGATCTGAACTACAGGGAGAAAACAGACTGAAAGAAATGACAAGAGCCTTGGGGACCTGTGGGACAATAACAAAAGACCTAACAATTGTACCTCCAATTTTATTACTGGAGTTCCAGAAGGAGATGAGAAAGCATGGGCTAAAAAAAGATTTGGAAAATGATGGTTGAACGCTTCCCAAATTTGGCAAAAGACATAAACCAACAGATTCCAGAAGCTGAATGAATTCCAAACAGGGTAAACCCAAAGAAATCCACACCAAAATCATCAGTCAAGAACTACAGATAGAGAAAAAAACTAAAGACAAAGAAAAATCTTGAAAATATCTACAGAAATGAAGCATTTTTACCTGTAAAGAAAAATGAGTAGAATGACAGGGATTTCGCAATAAGTAAACATGGAGGCCAGAAGGACTAGGCACAACGTTTTGCAAATGAAATGCTGACTTGCTCCAAAATGTCTTTTTCTGTGGCCTTAACATCACACTATTCTTAATTCCTTTATTTAAGCATTACCTTCTCCATGAGCATTTCAAAGCTTCATTTTCCTAATGGAAATGTTAACTTCTTTCCATTAAAACTATGTCTAGATATTTTTTAAAAATAATTATTGTGATTAAATATCTTAAGTTTCTAATTGGTTATGGCTAAGCTGTGGAAAAATCCATTATTTTGAATTTAGCTTGTATCCTAGCTATATTGTTGAATTCCTACTAATTCTAATAGCTTTAGAACTTGTTCTTTTGTAATATGTAGATAAACAAAACATCAGGCAACAATGTGTTCTTCTCTCTGCCATTCTAAGATTCCTAATTCTTATTTCTGTTTCATGTATTTATAGTATTGGCTAAAAAAGTCTAGAAAAAGGATATGTAATAATTGTCATGGGAGATAGTCTTGTTTTGCTTCTAATTTTAACTAAAATGTAGTGTTTCCTAAAGTGTGTTTCATGGGATTCTAGGTTTCCTGGATCTTTTGGGTAATGCTGGGTTAAATAAAATTTAAAAAGTTTCTTTTTGTTTTTTTAAAACACTGCACAGCTTCTGAGTCTTAGGTAGGACAGTGCTCACGGTGCATCTTCAGGGATTGGGTGGCAGGCAAGGACCCTTTCCCCTCCCTTCCCTTTTTTGGTAGAGCCTCTCAGGCATCAGTTGTTGATATGGTTTGGATATTTGTGCCTTCTAAACCTCATGTTCACATTTGATCCCCAGTGTTGGAGGAGGAGCCTGGTGGGAACTGTTCAGGTCATGGGGGCAGATCCCTGATGAACGACTTGGAGCTGCGCTCACAGTAATGAGTGAGTTCTTGCTCTGTTAGTTCCCGTGAGAACTACTGTTAGAAAGAGCCTGGCACTGCCCTTCCCTCTCTCCTCTTTTGTCTCCTGCTCCTCTTCTTCTTCTGCTGTGAGTACAAGCAGCCTGGCGCCCTCACCAGAAGCAGATGCCGGCACCAGGCTTCTTGTGCAGCCTGCAGAACTGTGAGCCGAACCAACCTCTTTTCTTTGTAAATTCCCCAGCCCCAGGTATTCCTTTATAGCAACACAAACAGACTAAGACAGTTGTCTAGGGTCACACTTGAGGAAATGCTGCTTTAGAATTTCACTGTGATGGATGCTGTGAGAAGTTGGGTTGAAGTAAAGATTCTTTGTAATAACAGAAGTACCTTTGTCGTTCTGAACTATTTACTGCAGTTCTCTTTGGCTGAAGGAATTGGGCTGGGAGAAGCAAGTGATCAAAATACAATTATTCTTTTTATTCTCATATTATCAAACTGTTCATAATAAACCTCTATTAGCTGTAAAATTAAATAACAACCATAAAGTGTGACTACTTCTGGAGAGAGAATATCTTCAGGATGGATGTGATCAGAATTGTTCTCTCAGTGAGGAAGGAAGGTGCCACCTGAGAGTCCCTGATTGTGTGTGGGGAGCCCAGAGAGGGAGCCAGGAGCAAGGTGGGGGTTTGAGGCCCACCACTGTGGGGTGGGTGACATCGTTCCGCTGCTTGACTGGCTGCCAGGCAGAGGCCACCAGGGATCTGAGCTTTGTTCTGCCCATTTCAATTGTAACCAAATTCACCATCAGCAAGTTTTTTTTTTTTGATTTCAGCATATTATGGGGGTACAAAAGTTTAGGTTACGTATATTGCCCTTGCCCCCCGGCCCCCGAATCAGAGCTTCGAGCGTGTCCATCCCCTAGATGGTGCGCATCGCACTCATTATGTATGTATACACCCATCCCCTCCCCCACCCATATCTGCCCAACACCCGATCAATGTTATTCCTAAATGTGCTCTTAGGTGATGATCAGTGAAACCAATTTGACCATCAGCAAGTTGAGTGACAATCTTCTAGGCCAGTTGCTGACATATTTGCAGGATGAAAGCAAATATTCCAATTACTTTTCCTGACATTTAACAAACCCAATTTTTATATAAAATCATCTCCTAACTCTCTAGAAACCTGTTTATTTTTCTTCTAAGAAGGCACAAGTTCAACAGTCCTTTTCCAATGAGTATAATTTCTTAAAAGCCAAAAATTATATAGCTTTTAATGATATTTTTCTTTCTTTGTGATGAAACCCTTTGATCTTGGGCTATTTGGTGGCAGTATTTGAATTTTCTCTTTCTCTGTTTCCTTCTCTCCTACCCTTCCTCCCTCCTCTCCCTTTTTCCTCTCTCTTTCTCTTCTTTATTTCCTTCCTTTCTTCTTGGGAGGGGGCAATTAGGAGGGGAGATTTTTCTCTCCTAAAATGGTCTTTTCAAAATACCTTTATTAAAATCACCAATGAGTAAGATATAGGAAATCCACTAAAGAAAAGAAACAATAACAACAGCAACAGCCACTACTAATAGTAATGGTTAATGTCAGTGTTTACTGAGCACTTTTTATATGAGTGAGACTATTTTAAGTGTCTTGTATGCATCATCTTATTTGAGCCTTACAACACTCCTGTGAGCAGGAATTACCTGTGTTTTAGAGTTGAGGAAACAGAGAAGTTAGTAATTTGCTCAAGATCACACAGCTAGTAAATGCCAAAGCCAGAACTTGAAGGGGAGGAAACTTCAGAAGAAATGAACCAACAGGTGATCTGATGTCGGAACTTGAGGGGACCTCACTGCCCTTGTTTTACTAGTAAGGAAGCTGAGGTCCAGAGAGAGGAGGGGCCACTCTAGGTGTCAGCAGCTGTTGGTTCACAGGCTGGCCTGGAGTCCAGGGCTGGTGGTTTCCAACCCAGTTCTCTCCCTCCATGTCCCCAGGCTGCCTTCCAAATAATAGATATTTTTTCGGCTCCAATTCAGTTGTTTGTAGAACATCAAAGCCAGCAGAAATGCCAAGTGATGAAATGACGTTAACAAGAGACCATTTGCTCTTCCAAAAGGTGGGAGAACCCCTGAGACTTGCTATTAAAGCTGGAGGATATGACTTGTGGTTCTGTTTATGTTTGCAGCTCAACTTCCTTTCCACTTCTTGGAAATAACTGGGCCCCGATCACAGCCGAGGAGCCCAGTTTCTTCTGTCATTCAAAGATCACATGCAGCATTTTGTATTATCTTCTTGGTTGAGATAAAAACCAACTGATTTGGTAAAAGCTGCGAACTTCCTAACTAAGGAATCCAGACAGATGCTGCTGGGTCTGCTGCAGAACCATGCAAGATTTTCCCCTTTTGGGATTTTTTCCCCCTTTGCTTTGAGATTTTATGATTCCTGTAACATCCTGTGCTGCTCTTTGGCATGGGATCCAGTTTTAGCTCTACCACTTAGTATGGTGTGACTTTTATTAATCACAACAGTGAACACTTATATAGCACTTATTTTGTGCCAGATGGTATTCTCTGGCACTCCCTGTATAGTAACTCACTTATGATTTTAACAACCTTTTCAGGCTGAGTAAATGACTCCCCAAAGAGGTTCACGTCTTAATCCCTGGAACCTGTGAATATGGTACCTTAGATGGCCAAACGGACTTTGTAGATGTGATTGAATTAAGGATATTGAGATGGGGAGATTATTTTGGATTAGTCGGATGGCCTTGATGTAGTCACGAGGGTCCTTTATAAGAGGGAGGGGGGAGTCAGGCGGAAGAGGAGATGCTGGCTTTGAAGATGGAGGAAGGGTCCGGGAGCAGCCTTGGAACACGGAGGCAAAGATCAGACTTCGCCCTGGAGACTGTGGAGGAACCAGCCCTGCTGACACCTTGACTTTAGCCCCACAAGACTCCATCTGGACCTCCAACTTTCAGAGCTATAGAATAAAAAATGTATGTTGCCTTAAGCCTGTAAATTTGGGATAATTTGTTGCAGGAGCTATTGCCAACTAATACAGTAGGTACTATGGTTGTCTCAGTTTTACCTATGAGGAGACTGAGGCACAGGCCCAAGGACACACAAATAGAAAACGGCACAA
>JAQIFY010000882.1:0-14662 GCA_028533085.1 Varecia variegata
AAGATTGTTTTGGCTATTCAGGGTCTCTTGAAATTCTATGAGAATTTTAGGATCAGCTTGTCCATTTCTGCAAAAAAGTAGTTGGACATTCGATAGCATTTGCATTGAATTTGTAGATTATTACCATGTTAATAATGTGTTCCAATTTGTGAACACAGGATGTCTTTCCATTTAGGTTGTCTTTAATTTGAACAGTATTTTGTAGTTTTCATCACACCAGTCTTATACCTCCTTGGTTACATTTAGTCCTAAGTATTTATTCTTTTTGATGCTATTGTAAATGAAATTGTTTTCTTAATTTCATTTTCAGATTGTTCGTTGCTAGTATATAGAAATATAACTGATTATTTTATATTGACTTTGTATCCTGCAACCATGCTGAATTTATTAGCATTGGTAGATTTTGGTGGGTTCTTTAGAATTGTAGAGATATAAAATCATGTCACCTATTAGTAGAGATACTTTTACTTCTTCCTTTCAAATCTGGATGCCTTTTGTTATTGCCTAATTGCCTTAGCTAGAATTTCCAGGGTAATGTTGCATGGAAGTGATGATCTGATCTTAGGGGGAAAGTTTTCAGTCTTTCTCCATTAAGTGTGATGTTCTCTGTGGGTTTCCATAGATACCTTTTATCAGGTTGATGAAATTTCCTTCTTTTTCTATTTTGTTCAGTGTATCATGAAAAGGTTGGATTTTGTCAAATGTTTTTTCCTCATCGATTGAGTTGATCATGTGTTTTTTTTCCTTCATTTAGTTAATACAGGGTGTCCCAAAAGTCACCATACATAGGGAAAATGGGAAACATTTCCCTATGTATGGTGACTTTTGGGACACCCTGTATAATGTATTTCATTGATTGATTTTCATATGTTTGAACCACACTTGCATTCCTGGGGTAAAATCCTGTTTGGTCATGATGTATATTTGTTGTAATATACAGTTTAATTTAGTTGACTAGTATTTTCTTGAGAATTTTTGCATCTTTATACATAAGGGATATTGGTCTCTAGTTTTCCTGTGATGTCTTTGTCTGACTTTGGTATCAGGGTAATACTTCATACTGTCCTGGCTTTATAGAATGAATTAGAAACTGTTTTGCTTTTCGTTTATGGGAAAAGTTTGAAAAGGATTGCTGTTAATTCTTTCTTAAATGTTGGTAGAATTTATCTGTGATGTCATTTGGTCCTGGGCTTTTCTCTTGGGAATTTTTTGATTACTGATTGAATCTTTTTATTTCTTATAAGTCTGTTTAGATTTTCTATTTTCTTGAGTCAGTTTTTAAAGTTTGTATGTTTCTAGTAATTTGTCCATTTTATCTGCGTTGTCTAATTTATTGGCACATACTTGTCCATACCTTTGTCCTATAGTTTTTATTTACATAAGTCTGGTAGTAATGTTCCCACTTTCATTTCTGATTTCAATAATTCGAGTCTTCTCTCTTTTCTTGGCCAATATAGCTAAAAGATTGTCAATTTTGTTGATTTTTTAAAAATAAATAGCTTTTGCTTTTATTAATTCTCTCCATAGTTTTTCTATTCTATTTTGTTCATCCTCATTTTGATCTACAGTATTTTTTTTCTTTCTACTTGCTTTGGATTTAGTTTGTTCTCTTAGTAGTTTTATAGGGAGGCAATTTAGGTTATTAATTTGAGATCTTTCTTTTTTTAATGTGGGCTTTCACAGCTAATTTCTCTCTGAACACTGCTCTATCCTTTAAGTTTTGGTATGTTCTGCTTTCATTGTAATTCATCTCAAGGCATTTTCTAATTCCATTGTAATTTCTTCTTTGACCCATTGGTTGTTTAAGAATAAATATATTGTTTAATTCCACATATTTGTGAATTTTCCAAATTTTTTTGTTACTGATTTTAAGTTTTCTTCTATTTTAGTCAGGAAAGGGACTTTGTATTTTAGTCTTTTAAAATCTATTTTATTGAAAGAAAATACACACATTTTTCATCTTTACCATTTTTAAGTGTACAGTTCAGTGGTAATAAATACACTTATATTCTTTTTTATTTGCTTCATCCCTCCCTTCCTCCTCCCCTATTGAGAATTGTTTTGTGGCCTAACATACGATCTATCCTAGAAAATGTTCCATGTTCACTTGAGAGGAATCTATATTTTACTGTTGTTTGGTGATGTATTCATTCAGTATATGTCTGTGAGGTCTTGTTGGTTTATAGTGTTGTTCAAGTCTTCTAATTCCTTGTTTATGTTTTATATAGTTGTATTCATTATTGAAAGGGAGGTGTTGAAGTTTCCAACTATTGTTGAACTATGTCTCCAGTTCTATCACTTTTGCTTCATATATTTTGGGGTTCTGTTTTTACGTGTATATATATGTTTATGATTTTTGTTTTTTTCTGAGATAAGATCTTCCTCTGTTGCCCAGGCTAGAGTGCAGCTGTGATCATAGCTCGCTGCAACCTCAATCTCCTGGGCTCAAGCGGCAATCCTCCGGCCTCAGCCTCCCAAGTAGCTGGGAATATAGGTGCATGCCACCATGCCCAGCTAATTTTTCTATTTTTTGTAAAGGCAGGGTCTTGCTCTTGGTCAGGATGGTCTGGAACTCCTGGCCTCAGGCTATTCTGCCTTGGCCTCCCAAACTGCTGGTATTACAAATGTGAGCCATTGTGCCAGATCATGCTTTTGATTTTTATATCTTCTTGATAGATTGACACTTTTATTATTATATAACATCTTTCTTTGCTCTTGTAACAATTTTTGTATTAAAGTCTATTTTGTCTGATACTAGTACTGCCACTCTAGTCTCTTTTAATTACTGTTTTCATTTAATTTCTTCTTCTACTTTCACTTTCAACCAGTTTGTATCTTTGGTTCTAAAGTGAGTTTCTTATATAAACATAGCATATAGTTGAGTAGTTTCATAATTCATTCTTCTAGACTCTACCTCTTAATTAGAGAGATTAATCCATTTATATTTAATGAAATTACTTATAAGAGAGGATTTACTTTGCCATTTTGCAGTTCGTTTTCTGTAAGTCATATCTTTTTTGTTCCTCAGTTCTTCCTCAATTGTCAACTTCTTTTGTGTTAGATGTTTTCTAGTGTATCATTTTGATTCCCCTGCTTCTTTTACAATAAGTATATTAATTATTTTCTTAGTGGTTGTCTGGGGATTTCAGTTAACATCTAATTTATGACAATTAGTTCAGAATAATACCATCTTGGTTTCAGTAGTATACAAAAATTTTGCTCCTGTATAGCTCTGTCCCCCCACCCTTTTATGTTGTCATTAGTATAAATGACATGTATAAATGATAGTCATCAATCTAGAATTATAATTATTTTATGTAATTGTTTTTTAAATCATGTGAACAAAAAAAGAGGAGTTACCAAAAATAAAGTAAATGTATAGTTGCTAACTAAAAATACAGATTTTTACATTTACCTAAGTAGTTATTACTGTTGTTTCATTCTTCTACTTTGAACCTATGTGTATCTTTGAATCTAAAATGTTTCTAGTAGACAGGGCATGGTTTAATCATGGTTTTCTTGCTAATTGCTTTTGCCAATCTCTGCCTTTTAATTGTAGTGTTTACATTTCATGAAGTAGAATTTACATTTGCCATTTTATTTGTTTTCTTTATTTTATATATAAATGATATTTAGTTTACACTGGGTTTACTTCTCAATAAACCCATTGTAAATTGAAAATACCATGAGTTAAAATGCATTTAATACAACTGATCTACTGAGCATCATAACTTAGCCTAGCCTACCTTAAACATGCTCTGAACATTTACATTAGCCTATAGTTCAGCAAAATCATCTATCACAAAGCCTATTTTATAATAAAGGGTCGAATATCTCAGGTAATTTATCTAATACTGTACTAAAAGTAAAAAAACAAACAAAATGGTTATATGAGTGCTCAAAGTACAATTTCTACTGAATGCATATTGTGTTTGCAGTATTGTAAGTTGAACTATTGTAAGTTGAGGACCATCTGTATATTTTTTTTTGTGCCACTTTTTCTCCATTACTGCCTCCTTTGTTTTAAATAGATACTCTCATATACCATCTTAATTCCTTTGTTTCTTCATTATGCTTTCTGTACTTTCTTAGTGGTTACCTGGGGGGGTTGCAATTAATATTTTAATTTATGCCAATCTCATTCGGACTAGTGCCAACATAATTTCAGTAGTTTACAAAAATTTGCTGTTATATAGCTCCATTTCCTCTCACCCCGTTTGTGCTATTGTTGTCATACAAATTACAGCTTTATATATTATATGTTCATCAGCATAGATTTTTTTTTTGTTGCTTTATGCAGTTGTTTTTTATATCAGGAGAAAAAAGTGTCGGGCCGGCAAGTGTCTGTTTTTAGTTCTTGGTGTGCTCTTGGCCAAAGAATGACCAGACACACCAAAAGCAAGGCCAGCATGAAATGAAGTTTATTGAGAAAGAGCAAGATAGGTTTATGGACCAAGAGCCACAGAGGGCGAACAGGCCCCTTGTCGAGTAACAAGAGGCTCTGGTTATGGTCTGGGGTTCTGTTTTATACTGTCCAGATTGGGCCCTCCTGTAGTTCAGACATCACCATGGAACCACTCTGATGGACAGTTAATGACATGATAATTAGCCTTAGGTTACTCTAGGTCTCTTTACAGATCCTATGGTACCTGGGCTGTCTGCTTGCTACTGGGGAATTCTCTGCATTCTTTTGTTGATTGACAGGTTGTTCCTCCTTTCTCCAGGTATAGCAATTGCTTGGGACAGGATTAAGGTGTGGCAGCACCAAGACCGGGTGCCTGCCCTTGTCCTTTTTCCCCAGGTATGGCAATTATTTAAGGCAGCACCAAGGTGAGGTGCCTGCCTTTGACCCTAGGATATCTGGAGGTCCCTCACTATCTACCTAACAAAAGGAGTTTCGAACAAAAAGTACATTTATGTGTTTTTTATATTTACTTTCTTCATTACTTTTGCCAGTATTCTTTGTTTCTTTATATGAATTCCAATTACTATCTAGTGCCTCTCATTATAGCTTGATGAACTCCACCTAATATTTCTTGCAGGGCAGCTCTACTAGCAACATACTCTTTCTAATTTTGTTTTTCTAGGAATATCTTAATTTTTCTTTCAATACTGAAGAATAATTTTACTAGATATAAAATTCTTATTTGACAGTTTTTTACTTTTATTACTTTGAATGTTATCCCACTGCATTTTGGTCTCCATGGTTTTCATTGTGAAATCAGCTTGTAATCTTACTGAGGATCCCTTGAATATGCTGAATTGCTTCTCAAAATAGCTAGAAGGGAATGATTTGTATGTCACTAACATGAAAAAAAAGATATTTAGAGTGATGGATATGCTAATTTGATTTTTACACATTATATGAATTTATGAAATTATCACATGTACCTCCAAAAATATGTGCATCTATTATGTATCAGTAAAAATAAATGTATTCCTAAGTATTTTTTTTAAAAGGATAAAGGATCCCTCAGAACAATAAGAAAAGTATGCATGCCTTAATAGAAAAAATGAGAAAAAGTTATAAATGGACATATTACAGAAAGAGGCAATACATACTGCTAATAAAAATGTGAAGAGATGTTTAGTTTATTGACCAGGGGAAAGTAAATCAAGATTATAATAAGAAAGCATCTAACACACATTCAATTGGAAAATATGAGAAATTCTGATGATACTAAGTTAGACCTTGTTCTATCTTGAGTGAGTTTTGTCTTTAACTTTCATTTCTTCCCCTAAGGAGGGTCATTTTCATGTTTGAGAATGTTTGCCATTTATATTTGAAGACCACTTTGGTATGGCAAATTGCTAATACTAAGTTAAGTAGGATACAAAAACAGAAAAGGTATGGGAAAGAGAAACTTCACAGGGAGTTGAGCGAGAAAGCTATTCTTACAGAACATTTCTTTATGAGATGTTCTAAGGTTATAAGAGAACCCAAAGGAATATTTTGTTACAGTGGTCTCTCCCACTAGATTGTCTCCTCCCTGAGAAAGGGACAGTGCCTGGCACACAGAAGAATGGAAAGAGAGAAAGAAGAAAGATAAGTGGGCTGATAAGACTGTAGGGAGTTTAAAGCAGTGGAGAATACATTATGAGTTCTAGACAATCCACTATGATTATTGCTTCCCAGTTTTACTTCATCTACTACCAAATCTCTCATTTGATTTTGCATTTTTCTACATTATTTTTCTGATAAATTGAAAAGGAGACTCATTTTTCAGATCTCATAATTAGATATGTGTTATGATTTTAGGAGACTGTTGATATAACTTATTTTCCTAAAATACTTAGTATATACATTGTCAAAAAATAAAAAAGTTCAGGCAAGGTGTGGTGGCTTCCGCCTGTAATCCTAGAACTCTGGGAGGCCCAGGCAGGAGGATGGCTTAACCTCAGGAGTTCGAGACCAGCCTGAGCAAGAGCAAGACCCTGTCTCTACAAAAAATAGAAAAACTGAGCCAGGTATGGTGATGCGTGCCTGTAGTCCCAGCTAATCTGGAGGCTGAGGCAGGAGGATTGCTTGAGCCCAGAAGTTTGAGGTTGCTGTGAGCTAGGTTGATGCCTTGGCACTCTAGCCCAGGTGACAGAGCAAGACTCTGTCTCCAAAGGAAAAAAATTTTAATAGTTTAACAATTCTAAGAAGTTATTAAACATTTAAATTTCTGGCTTGTTTCCCTTACGTTCTAAATAATTGCTAGAAATATGTCAAGTTTTTTGGCTTTAATTTCAGGTGTATATAATCAAGTTAGCAACCTTGCTGTGACTGGTATCAACAATAAAGTACTGTGCGGCCAGGTATGGTGGCTCATAACCGGTAATCCCAGCATTTTGGGAGGCAGAGGCAGGAGGATTGCTTGAGGCCAGGGGTTCAAGATCAGCCTGGGCAACATAGCAAGATCCTGTCTCTACAAGAAATTAAAAAAATATTAGCCACACATGGTGGTGTGTGCCAGTAGTCCCAGCTACATGGGCGGCAGAGGTGGAGGATTGCTTGAGCCCAGGAGTTTGAGGCTGTAGTCAGCTGTGATCATGCCACTGCATTTCAGCCTAGGACAACAAAGAGTGACCCTGTCTCGGAAAAAAAAAAAAAAATGCTGTGACCCTTTTTACTGTTCTGGAGGAGTATACCTATATTCTAATATACATTTTTTGTTTTTGTTTTTTCCACTTAACACATTAACTGCCATGTGAGTTGTATTTAACTCAAGCTAGTTTTGAACCCGGGGTCTCATGAAGCATATGTAACTCACACATCTCTTCCCCTTGGGAGCTGCATGTGAACTATTTTTCAGGTTGCTTATAACTCAAGCACAGAAAACAATAAAATAACAAATTTTTCATTACATTAGAAAGGATGGTTTTGTTTTTGAAATTTTTGTTTTTATTTTTATAATAAAACACCATGGCTCCAAGGAAGAATTTTTTTTCTAGTGTGGCCATCAATGTGTTAAAAGAGCTATGTTTATATAAATGAATGTTAGAAATATGTTCTCAGACTTGAAGATTCTACATAAATTTCAGGAATTAAAAAAATTTTGTTATACAAATTTTCACATGTACAGAAAAATACAGAACAATGTATCACCTTATGGTATATGTATCTAGATTTACCAAATTATTAGCATTTTAGGACTTTTTTTTATTTTTTTTTGAGACAGAGTCTCGCTCTGTTGCCCAGGCTAGAGTGAGTGCCGTGGCGTCAGCCTAGCTCACAGCAACCTCAAACTCCTGGGCTTAAGCGATCCGACTGCCTCAGCCTCCCGAGTACCTGGGACTACAGGCATGCGCCACCATGCCTGGCTAATTTTTTCTATATATATTTTTAGTTGGCCAGATAATGTCTTTCTATTTTTAGTAGAGAAGGGGTCTCGCTCAGGCTGGTCTTGAACTCCTGACCTCGAGCTCTCCACCCGCCTCGGCCTCCCAGAGTGCTAGGATTACAGGCGTGAGCCACCGCGCCCAGCCTCTTTTTTTTTGAGGTATTATAAACTATAGCTATCATAACATGTCAGCCCTTAATTCTTCAGAATGAATCTCTTAAAAGAAAAGACAGTTTTTTACATAACTATAGTACCATTATCTCAACAAACACAATGAACAGGATTTTAAAATATTATCTAACATTTAAAATAATATTAATCTAATACCGGCCCATGTTCACATTTCTGTAGTTATTCTTAAATTGGCTTTTTAAAATTTGTTTGCTTGAACCAGAGTCCTTTTGGTTGTTTACTCTCTAAACATCCCTTTAATCTAGAACAGTTCTCCCTCTTCTGCCACCTTTTTTCCTAACCTTAGTTTGACTTGAAGAAACCAAGGCATTAGTCTTATAGGCTAGAATATTAGAACTTCTGTTAATTTGCGGCATCTGTTACCCCGGTAATCTAGTCTCTAAATTTTCTATGAATTGGAAATTAGATCTAAAGCTTGTTAAGATTCAGATTAAAGCCCCCCCCCAAAAAAAATTTCATAGATGATGCTGGACCTTTAATTTTGTGTTATAAAATCTAGTTATTCTACTATAAATGATGCTAAGGTTGATCAGTATTCAAGTTTTGGAGTTGTTTGCTTGTTTGTTTACAAAGTATAGTATATTAACTGGAATAACATGAAGTTTTTGTGAAAATGCTTTCGTAACTCTAATGCTTGCATCTGTGGAGTGTTCTTTATAGCTCTCAAAGTACTTAGTAGAAACTGTTAAATAAATATTTGTTAATATGTGTTTTGGTGTTTTTATGTACCCCCGTGTGAAAAGATAAAACAGTTACTTTCTTTTTTTAATTATAGGTTTTCAGCTACTGATGTTACAAACAATAAAATATTGGGTCATAGAGTTGAAGAAAAGACGTAAACCAGGTAGGTAAATAATAAAAATCCAAAGAAATAATAAAACTATCATTTATTGTTATAGGACATTATTGATATAACTGACAGAATTGGAATGTGAACTGTACAGTACTGTGTCAAAATTAAGTCTATTAAATTTGATAATTGTACTGTAATTATTTAAGAGAATATTCTGAAGTATTTAAGGTGAAGGAGGGGATATTGTATGCATCCTACTTTCGAATGATTCAGAAAAAATAAATTGGCCCCGCTCAGTGGCTCAAGCCTATGATCCCAGCATTTTGGGAGGCTGGAGTAGGAGGATCACTTGAGGCCAGGAGTTTGAGACCAGCCTGGGCAACAAAGCAAAACTCTGTCTCTACAAAAAAATAATTTAAAAAATTAGCCAGCAGTGGTGGTGGACTCCTGTGGTTCTGACTGAGGACTTACAGGGAGGCTGAGGCAGGAGGATCACTTGAGCCCAGCAGTTTGCGGTTACAGTGAGCTACAGTTGTGCCACTGTACTCCATACTACATGACAGAGCAAGACCCTGTCTCAAAAAAAAAAAGGAAGGGAGGGAGGGAGGGAAATGATATGTAATATGAGAAAGAGTTTGGTGAAGTTGTGATCAGTAGGAACTCATATATTGCCAGTGAAAGTATAAATTGGTCCAGCCTTTCTGGAAAACATTTTGGCAATTTGTATCAAGTTTTGAAATAGTTTAGCCCTGCAATCTTACTTTCCCTTCTAGAGTAATTGTAGGAAGACTACAAAAAGATGTATGTATAAGGATATTATATCTGAATAACTTATAATTGAGAAATAGGCAACAACCTGATATCTAACAATATGAGACCAATTAAATATAATCAAATACCGTGCAAGCATTAATATGATGTAAATACATATTGACACAGTGTAATAAATTTTTAAGTGTTAAAGCAGTCTTCTAAAGAAACATTAGTATTAATATTAACCTGTTTTTGATTTTCCAAAAAGGTGCACATACACAGTGCATGAATGTGCATACGTGTTTGATTAATATACAGTATTTATTAGTAAGATGTAATCTGTGTGTGTATATACACATATACGTGTGTATGTATGTACATGGACGTTTGGAAAGATGACACCCGTATGTTGCTAGTGATTATTTTTTAATAGTGACTTTATAAGTGATTTTTATACTTTTTTGTATTTGTTAAAAAAGAGTATATGTTGCTTTTGTCTTCAAATTTTTATAAGATAATACCTCTTATTAAGGTTATGTGCTTTTATTTCATTTTATACCTATGCAACAACTTTAAGTATGCAATAAAAATTGAGCTGTATTTGATAGTACTTTGTACTAGATTGAAGAAGATTTCTGAGTAGTGTTTATGAGGCTAAATTCATAGATTCTGTAACTTGGTCAACTGCTTTCCTTCTGTTACATGGTCAGAATCTGTTTCTACCTCATTCTTAGCGGTGTGAGCAGCATCACACCTGCTCACGCAGCTTAGCCGAAGTATGTTACCATTTTTGGAAGATCAGAAGGCATGTTATAATTTTATATTTTGCTTTTCTTTAACAGATTTTTCTTCAATTAGTTAAAAATATGGATCCTGAAACAGAGGGACTACCGATTATTAAAGTGACACCTCTTCAACAAATGCTTGCCTCTTGTACTGGAGCTATACTGACATCACTAATGGGTAAAATTATGTTGCTAGCATAAATTATATAACTTCGAATGAATCAGTGATTCCATTTCAGTTTTACTATTGGTGAAATAATGAAATGATATTACCATTTATCCTTAATGATTGCTAATATTCCTTCATCATCATGATATGAAAAGAAAATCTTAGAGATTCAAGAGACTTGAATTTTAGTCCTTGCTTTGCCATTCTCAGGGTGAAAACACTTAGGGACAATACCTAACATTTATCTGAACTTCATTTTTTTGTCTGTAAAATTATGGGCTTAGACTGGGAGTTCTTTGAGGTCCTTATCATTAAACTTTTGACTCTATTTTCCCTTTTTATAATAGAAAACAAGAAGGTGAAAAAAATTAATGATACAGAATTTGAGCAATTTATGGTAGCAACAAATACAAATATTCTTTGCATTAATAGCAAATTTCTTGAATTTCTCTGGATCACATTTTACTCTTTCTTATAGTCATTTTCTTATACACATAGCCAAATGACATAGATGATGTTTAGCATTTTAATCATTTTAGGTTGGCTGGTTTATTTTTTCCTTTTTTAAAAAAAATTCAATTTTTTATTTCAAAGTATTAAGGTGGTACAAATATTTTTGTTACATAGATAGCTTTTGTTATGCTTGAGTCAGATCTGTTAGTGTGCACATCACCCGAATAGTGTTCATGGTACCCCTTAGGTAACTTTTTGCCTCTCCTCCTCCTCCTCCCCCCCCACCCCCCCCCACCCCGCTTGATATCCAGTGACTTTTACTTCCCTCTTTGTGCATGCCCATCTGTTAGTTCCAATTTATTAGAGGGTACATATGGTGTTTGTTTTTCCATTCTTTAGATACTTCACTTAGTATAATAGTCTCTAGTTTCATCCAAATTGCTGCAAAAGACATTAATTCATTTTTTTACGGCTGAGTAGTACTCTATGATATACATATACCACATTTTGTTAATCCACTCATGAATTGATGGGCACTTGGGTTGATTCCACATCTTTGCAGTTGTGAATTGTGCTGCAATAAACATTTGAGTGCAGGTGTCGTTTTGTTAAAATGACTTCTTTTCTTTGGATAGATACCCAGTGGTGGGATTGGTGGATCGAATAGTAAGTCTACTTTTAGTTCTTTGAGAAATCTCCATACTGTTTTCCATAGACGTTGGTACTAATTTGCAGTCCCACCAACAGTGTATAAGCATTTCTTTCTCTTTGCATCCACACTAGCATCTGTCATTTTTGGACTTTTTAATAAAAGCCATTCAAACATGGGTAAGGTGATATCTCATTGTGATTTTAATTTGCATTTCCCTGATGATTAGTGATGTTGAGCATTTTTGCATGTTTGTTGGCCATTCATCTGTCCTTTTTTTGAAAAGCTGCTGTTCATGTCTTTTGCCCACTTTGTAACAGGCTTGTTTTTTTCTGGATGATTTGTTTGAGCTCTTTGTAGATTCTGGTTATCAGCCTTTACTGGATGTATAGTTTGTGAATATTTTCTCACATTCTATAGGTTATCTGTTTTCTCTGTTGGTTATTTCCTTAGCTGTGCAGAAGCTTTTTAATTTAATTAAGTCCCATTTATTTATTTTTGTTGTTGCTGTAATTGCCGTTGGGGTCTTAGTCATAAATTCTTTGCCTACGCTGATATCTAGAAGAGTTTTTCCTACATTTTCTTCCAGAATTTTTATGGTTTCATGCCTTACATTAAGTCTTTTATCCATCTTGAATTAATTTTTGTGAGTGGTGAGAGATAAGCGTTTTAATTCATTCTTCTGCACATGTCTACCCAGCACCATTTATTGAATAGGGCTTCCTTTTCCCAGTGTTATGTTGTTGTCTTCTTTGTCAAAGATCAATTGGCTGTAGGTAGATGGTTTTACATCTGGATTCTCTGTTCTGTTCCATTGGTCTATGTTACCATTTTTGTGCCAATACAATGCTTTTTGATTACTATAGCCTTGTAGTATATTTGAAATCTGACAGTGTGATGCTTCCAGATTTGTTCTTTGGGCTAAGATTGCTTTGGCTCTTTTCTGGTTCCAAACGAAGCATAGAATTATTTTTTTCTAGGTCTGTGAAATATGTTGGCATTTTGATAGGGATTGCATTGAATCTGTAAATCACTTTGGGTAGTATGGACATTTTAACAGTGTTGATTCTACCAATCCATGAGTATATGTTTTTCCATTTGTTTGTGTCATCTGTGATTTCTTTTCTCAAGTGTTTTGTAGTTCTCCTTGTAGAGATCTTTCACCTCCTTGGTTAAGTATATTCCTAGGTATTTTGCTTTCTTTGTATTGTGAGATACTGAGTTTTTGATTTCACTCTCAGCTGTTATTGGTATAATATACAGAAATGCTACTGATTTGTGTAAGTTGATTTTGTTTTTTGTTTTTTTTTGTTTTTTTTGAGACAGAGTCTCGCTTTGTTGCCCGGGCTAGAGTGAGTGCCCTGATATCAGCCTAGCTCACAGCAACCTCAAACTCCTGGGCTTAAGCGATCCTACTGCCTCAGCCTCCCGAGTAGCTGGGACTACAGGCATGCGCCACCATGCCCGACTCATTTTTTCTATATATATTTTTAGTTGGCCAGATAATTTCTTTCTATTTCTCGCTCTTGCTCAGGCTGGTCTCGAACTCCTGAGCTCAAACAATCCGCCTGCCTCGGCCTCCCAAGTGCTAGGATTACAGGCGTGAGCCACCGCGCCCGGCCATTTGTGTAAATTGATTTTGTAACCCAAGACTTTCCTGAATTTATTTCTCAATTCCAGGAGTCTCTTGGGGAGTCTTTGGGGTTTTCTAGACACAAGATCATATTGTCATTGAAAAGTAATACCCCTCTTTCTGGATGTGGATAGCCTTTCTTTCTTTCTTTTGCCTGATTGCTCTGGCTAGGACTTCCAGCACTATGTTGAATAGAAGTCGTGACAGTGGGCACCCTTGTCTTGTTCCAGTTCTGAGTGGGAATGCTTTCAACTTGTCCCCATTCAGTGTGATGTTGTCTGTGGGTTTGTCATACATGGGTTTCGTAATTTTGAGGTATGTTAGGTTGACTAGTTTATTTATATAACATAAATGATTAGAACAAAGTAATTACTTATGATGTAGTATTTTCAGGTCAGAATTTAGGGTGGAAAAGGCCTTAGAGATCATCTAATGTGATTGTCCTCATTATCAGATGAGCAAAAGTTATCTTAGAACCATTATTTGGCATTTTCTATTACTAGGATAAGATATAGCATGCATATTAAAACCACTTTCCTTCACTATGCTGTTTCCAAATGGAATAACACAACCTGGTGCTAAAGATGATTTATGGCCAGCTTACTCAAAGTTTTACTACCTGTAGTTCCTATTTGATACATGTAGATTTATCAGATTAGTTAGGCTAATATCATTTGATTATCAATTACTTGTAATACAAAGTTATTCTCAAATATTTAATAGACTTTTGGAACTTTTTACTCCTTACCTTAGAGAACAATTTTCTAATAAATATTAGTAGTTTTAATTTTAATACTAATGGAATTGTGTTTGTAAAAATATTATAAATGACAGTTTCATACCCATGAGAGAAGTAATTATAGTGTATCTGTCACTGATCCTCTTTAAAGCAAATTCAAGGGCAAAAAATTAGAATGTTACATTCAAGACTACTTTAACATAGACAATTTTCTAGCCATTATATAGCCATGAGGAAAAATATGCATAGATGCACTTTGTGTTCTTTGGCAAATGTCCGTACAGTTTATAGGTATCACTTGCTAATTGAAACTTATGTATATTCATAGTGACACCTCTGGATGTTGTTAAAATTCGACTCCAAGCCCAAAACAACCCATTCCCTAAAGGTATGTACAATAGTTATCCTGAAAATGTTATGTTAGATTTTTAAATGTTACTGCATTCATTTTTGTTTGAATATTATTCATTTTGTTAATTTATTAAAATTGATGCCACTTTGTCCTCATGCAAAAACATTTTTTTCTATATTCAGTTGTACAGGATGAAGTATAGGCAGAAAACATATATATAACACTTTATGGACCTAGTAATTAAAACAGAGGATGATTATATATTTGAGTATATGTCTCATAGGTAAAAACAAAATTATACTTGTTAGGGAACTTAGA
>JAQIFY010000883.1:0-14662 GCA_028533085.1 Varecia variegata
ATTTCCTAACCACTCTGTGCCTCAGCTATTAAATGGGGCTGGTCGTGGTATCTGTCTCATGGGGTGGGTGCAGTTATGCATGGAAAGTATTCAGCACCCTGCAACAAACAGCAAGTTCTGAACAGACTTCAGCTATCTTCACTGCCACCATCCCCGTCACCATCATCATCATCGTCATTGTCGTCATCACCACTACCACTGTCATCATCACCATCACCACCATCACCATCATCGTTACCACTACCACCGTCATCATCACCACCACCATCATCATCATCACTGTCATCACCATCCTCGTCACCAGCATCACCAATATCAACATCGTTACCACCATCGTTATCAATTATCTAGTCCAACCTTCTCATGGTGTCGGTAGGAGCATTTAGATGTCCTTAGAGACATTTCTTCCCCCCCCCACACACTTTACAAAAGAAACAGGCGCGCACACACACACACACACACACACACACACACGAGTGGGACACAGAAATCCAGTGAAGGAAAGTTGATCGAAGAAGGAGGGAAGCACGGGAGATGCACCAGGACTCAGAGGCACAGGCAGGAGACTTTTGGAAGACGAGTCGGGATGGAGCAGAGCGGACGTTCGCATGCGGAGAGGCGGCAGGATCTGATCCTGGCCTGGGTTAAGGAGCAGCCTCTGTCTGGCACCTTTTTAACAAGTCGCAGCTCAGGGCTTTGGGAAATATTGTCATGTTCCTGCTATAAACATAACGGTGATTATCAGTTAAGTGGAAGTGACATCAGTTCTTGTCTTTCAGGCTGAATTAAATTGGTGAAAAGCTTTGATTTCTCCCCTAAAACGTGCTGTTAGTAGTTTAAATTCCAAAACAGACAGTAGGAGCCACAGTGCCATGTGTAAGAGGACGCTGGTGCTGGTGGGACTTCCCCCGTTGTCTCAGATTCTCAGCAGAGGCCCCAGAACTGAGATCAATGGATAACACATCTCCAGGTTCAAAGGAGAAGTGAGGCCGGATGGCACATGCAGAACTTTCTCAGAGACAGTGAAGCTGGTTCTGTGACCCTGTCATCTACCTCCGGCAAACATAAGAGAAGACGAGAAACTAAAAAGAGATTAATCGGAGAGGAGGGTCCGCCTAGCTCCATCTTCTCCCCGGGAGGGGGCACAGAGTGAGTTCTTCATGATCCAAGTGAGACTTCAGGAGACTGCTTTGTGAGCAAGGGGCATGTGACATCTCACACAACGTCCCAGAGCTGCAACCAGCCTCCACGGGCTGCCAAGCACACAGCGACTGGTGGTGACAGAGTGCCTGGGAGGATTTGACCCACATCCCAGACTTTGTGGGGTGCAGGCAGTGGGGTTCAGCTCTCACCTGGCCCAGCACACAGGTGAGGGCTTGCTGGATTGGCTGTGACAGCTAAGAGAAGGGACAGGTCAGCAGTCGGAGTGGCTGTCATTTGCAGAGTTTGGGGGTGATAAAGTCACCTAGTTCTCCCAAGAGTTAGTGGTTGTCATGGAAAGTAGCCAGGCTTGAAATATCCTGAGAAGACTTCATCCAAAAGAGCTGCCTGCCTGGGCGAGCCAACCCCAGCGCGTAGCGGGCGTGGGCAGCTCAGGAGGAGCCGTGAGAGGCCGGCCAGGGGCCTGCGTTAGTTGGGCCACACCTGGTCATGCTACAGTGACAAACCATCCCCAGCTGCAGTGATGTCTCAGCAAAACGTAATTTCTTGCAACTCTCCAGAGTGACTGCTTTCCACGGCCCCTTTCCCGGCCAGTTTAATGCCATGTTGACTCCAGCCCCTCATGTTTCCATGGGCACATGGCAGCTCCATGAGGAGCTGGACATGAAATGCCCAGCCATTGGTCAGGGAGTCACATGGCCATGCCAAAGTTCAAGGGAGCCAGGGAAGAGCAGGAGAGGAGAGCCATGTGTTGGTGGGCAGTGGTGATGCCCACCACAGAGACGACATCTCCCAAGTGGGGCCCATAATTGTGGGGGGGGGGGAATCTTAAAAAATCTAAAACCAAAAGCATCTTACACGTGAGAGAACCAGTCTTGGGTGTCAGTCAACAGAAAGCATTGTGGTCGCATTGTAGCAACCTCAATTAAATAATATTCCATCCTTTAAGGCTGTCTTCAATAACCCCTCACCCAGCCCTGGAGGAGCCAGATTAGTAGCTATTTAGGAATTGCAGACTATGCTTCCTTTCCCTTCTGGTCAGCTGAATTCATTGTCTTGTCTGAAGTGACAAATTGGATGAGAAAATTGAAGTTTTGATTTAGATTTCATTGAACCTTTAACTACCTGAAGTGAGACCGCTCTTAGGGCCAGCAAGTACAGTTGCACAGGTTGTGTCCTGCATAAGTGGATACATAGATGCTAAAACCCATTCTGAGGCTCATGTGCCAAGCCTTGCATCCCCACAAGGGGGCTGCATCAGCCCAGAGGGAGAGACAGACACCCTTTGTCTAATCATTCATGCAGAGGTCATCTCTTAGGAATTTGCATAAAAACATTGTGTGTACTAATGGGCAGCCCTGACCATTCCAGGGCCCAAAAGTGCCCCGAAAATCCTGGGGACCTACTTGGACTGTCTCTGCATGGGATACCCAGCCCAGCACAGCTGAAGGACAGAGTGAGAGGAAAGTTAATTTTTATTTTGATTGAACCTCACTGAATTCAGCCCATGCAACAAAGCACTCACAATGTACCATTGCAAGGGGGAAAGGAAAGTCTATGCAGATAGTAACATGGGGACCTGTCCAGGGTCTGGGTGACCAGCTGGTTGTCTTCTGTGGCGACAGGGGTTCCTGTACCTCTGTGATGAGTAGACAAGGACTGCCTCAGAGTTCCTGTGCTACTACAAGCAGGTGATAGACCAAGCATTTCGGAGATCTGTACCCAGGTCTGGACTGTGCCACTAACTAGCTGTGACACGTGGGGAAAGCCATTTAACTTCTCTGGGCCTCAGTTCCTGCTGTCTGGAATGAAAACAATAGGGCCGGATGAGCTAACCTCCCATTCCATACCAATGACAGTAATGATAATGACACATAGTATCCGAGACAGGTGGTTTTCCTTATGAGCCAGGTGGTGCTATGCGTGTGCATGTGTGCGTGTGCGTGTGTGCGTGTGTGCGTGTGTGTGCGTGTGTGTGTGTGTGTGTGTGTGTGTGTGTTAACGCAGCCCCAGGGAGGAGGGACCACCGTGATCCTGCTCTGCAGATAGGGAAACGGAGGCTCAGAGAGGGTGAGCAGGTTGCCCACACACACAGCAGGAAGGGGTGGGGTGGGGATTTGAACCTAGCCTGATTCTAGGGTTCCGTGTTCCTCACACCATGCTCCACGGCTCTCCAACACGCACAGAGCATTGGGGTGCTACAGCGCGTGCTTGCTAGGGGCTGGGCGCTGTGCCAGGCGCCTTCACCTGTGGCTCATTCCACCCTCAGAACCATCCTGGAACGCAGACAACGCAGTTCGCCCTGTTGCAGGAGGACACGGGGACCGCAGATACCAGGCAGTTTGCCCACAGCCGGCTAGCGTGGAGCCTGGCGCCAACTCAAGGCTGTGTGACGCCAGACCGAGGGCTTTTTCCTGTGCTGAGCCTTCCTCGATGCGCTCGGGGAGGCAGAACCGTGTCTGGGCCGGGATCGTCCTGCGGTGGCTTTGCCCACTCAGTTCCCCTGGTCTGGTGCCTGGGACCCGCTCGCTGCAAAGGGCTGAGCTGACTCCTGCAGCCCGAGAACCAGGGGTTCCATGGTGGGTAGCGAGGGCCCCTCAGGGGACGGGAATCCCTTTGCAGCCTCAGGGCCGAGGGCTCCTGCCACCCAAGCCCTCCCGTGGTCTTGGCTGTGCCAGGTATTCCGGGGGAAGCTCGCCCCAAAGACTCCTCTGTCACAGCGGAACCTGGTGTGGACAGTTACTTCCCAGTCGAGCGTGGGATCCAGGTTCCCTGGGGCTGTATACGCCCACTGGTTGCCTGCGGCAGCCGGAAAGGACAAAGCCGTGGGCGTTGCTTTGGTTGTCAAGTCTTTGCATCAAAGTCACCTGTGTCCTCGTGCAGGCAGGATGCGCGGCGCCTTCAGCGCCCCCTGGTGGTGAGGACGCCGTCCCTGCCGTCCCTGGGCTGGGGCTGGTCTGCACGGCCCACGCTTAGACACGGAGGACACCCACACGCTGGTTCTCTGCCGTCCACGCGACCCCAGGAAGGCAGATGCAGAATCCCAGGTCTTCCCCGTAGTTGTCTGCGGAGCTGCCGGCCACGCCGGCCTGCTGAGCACTGGGAATGTGGCTTGTTCACTGAAGATGTGCTGTGTCAGATACTCACTGGAGTTCAAAGACTTAGTACCAAAAAAAAAAAAAAAAAGGATACAAAATAATTCATTAATAATTTTTATACTGATTATAGGTTGAAATAACATTTTGATATATTGGGTTAAATGGTATCATGTAACACCAAATCATATCAAAATAATTCCATCTGTTTTTCTTTTACAGTTTTAAAAAATGAAGTTGCTATTTTATTTTATTTTATATTTTTATGTTTTTTTAGAGACAGAGTCTCACTCTGTTGCCCAGGCTGGAGTGCAGTGGTGCGATCATAGCTCACTGCAGCCTCCAACTCCTGTCCTCAAGCGATCCTCCGGCCTCAGCCTCCCGAGTCACTGGGACTACAGGCGTGAGCCGCTGTGCCGGCTTCTAAGAAATTTCAAATTACGTATATGGCTCACATTATATTTCAGTGGGGCAGCCCAGCGGCTGGGGTGAGAACTCAAGCTTTCAAGCTCAGCACTCGGAGCAGATTTTGGGTGGTCCTGAGCACTCAGCCTCTGACCTCCAAGAGCTGCTCCATCCTCTTCCTGAGAGCTCAGGGCAAGGTATTTTGTGACATTGCTTTAACGCGCTAACCACCTGCTTTACATTATTAGGCACCTTCTGCATATTACCTTACTGAATCCTCACAACCCTTCCTTGAGGCGATGCCATTCTGACCCTGTTTCATGGAGGAGGAAGTGGGCTTGCTTGGAGAGGCCTAGTGATGTGCCCAGGCTCAGAGTTCTGGAAGCAGCCAAGGCGGGGTTTGCGCCCCGGCATCCTGGCTCCACGCCGGGGGCTCCGCTACCCACGTCAGCAAGAGCGAGGAGGAGGAGGAGCCACTGACCACCAGAGTGGCACAGCGCCTTGAGTGGCAGGGGACCAGGAGGGGCCCTGGCAGCTGACACTGTGGGGCTGAGTCCCCGGCTGGGCCTGGCCGTGTGGCTTTGGACCACGGAGTTGCCTCCTTGTGTCCTTGGGGGGCTAGGAAGGGAGGGGGGCCGACAGCGTGGAGACTGGCAAACGGTTATTATTCACTGAGTCCATTCTTTAGTCAGGGCAGGTTTGTCTGAAGCTTGGCCGGGCACTCGCCCCCCGCCCTTCTCCTCCAACCCTGCTAATGCAGTGAGCCCCCCACGCACGCGCCCACCTGGCTGTTCTTGGCCCCTCTCAAGGTCTCAGGACGCCCAGTCTTGTGGACTCGGCCAGGCCCCGAAGGGGCTGGCTGGCTGGTGGGGGAAGTGGATGCAGACAGGTATGCCTGGGGGGCAGCTGCACCTGGGACTCGGGTGCTGGGCGCACAGCGGGGTGCTCGGTCAGCCAGGTGCCGGGCGGGCAGGGTAAGAGGGGCTTTCCAGGAGAGACACTCTGGGGCTGACTCCACCTGGCCCCGTCCCCGCCGGGTCTCATCTAACCACAGACGAGAGCAGCTCCAGGTGACCGAGCCCCCGCTCTGAGACTCAGCTGTGCCGCTCTCCTAACCCCGGCCCCCTTCTCTTCTGCGGAGCAGCCTCCCCATTCAGAAAAAGTATTTATTGGCATCTCTGCTTGAATCCGGGCATGCGGTGGTGAGTAAACAGGAGAAGGTCCTTGACCTTGAGCACTTAGTTTCAACGTAACAGACACAGAACGAGCAAGCAGGTGGCAGACCAGGTCGCTGCAGCGGTGGGAGGGCTGAGAAGGGCGTTAGCCGGAGCTGCACCCTAGGGCTCTGGAATGTACACATCGGACCGTGGACCCCTCAGTGTCCAAAGGGGAAAGTAGGTCCCTCTGACATTTCATCGCACAGGAGGGATTTGATCCAGGAGTTCGCTGCAAAGGCGTTGGAAGGGCTGATGGTGCAAAAAGAGGAAGAGAAGATGACCACGGGTATCTCGCTTCTGGAAGCCGCTGCCACCCTTAGGGCTGGGGGAGAGCAAAGGAAGTCGTGTGTCCCAGGCCACACAACGTCTGTACCGGGGATTCGGTGGCTGTTGGAACTGAGCAGAGACCCAAGCCGACCCGTGCGGGGGCCAAACCCGGGAAGCGTGACCTCTCCTTGCCTCCCTCCCTCCCACCTCCCACCCTCCCCTCCCCCTGGCAGGACCTGCCAGGAAGCCCCAGACACAAGGTCTGGAAACTGTCGACTCCTGGGCTCCGCCTGCATCGGTAGACGGACAGGTGCAGCGTGACTGTCGTGGAACTGCGCAGACCCCACCCCCCACCCCCCGCCGCCGCCCCCATCCCCGCCCGCCCCGCCCGCGGCGCACGGAAGGCTCAGGGCGGCTGGGGTGAAGGTTTGGGGTTGTCCCCGAGCTACACCTGCAGAACCAGCACGCAGTGTCTGCTGAGACTGATGTGAATCTGGGGTGGCTTTGGGGGGCTGATGGAGGTTAGGGGGGACTGAGCTGGTAGCCCCATGGCGCTGTGCTGAGCAGTTGGGGGCGCCGAGGAAAGGTTCTGAAGAAGCGACTTGAGCTGAGACCCTCGGGAGCCGTGAGTGAGGAGCGGTGCAGTGACCTTGGCCAGGGTCACTGATGTGCCTAGCGGCCTGGTGACCCCCAGAACCAGGCTCGGCCGTGCCCACTCCCTCCCTCGGTTCCCACCTGGAGCCCCTTCTCCGAGGCTTCTGGGAAAGCCTCCAGGGGCCCCGCCCATCGGATTCCCGAGCTGGCACCTGCTTCGGTTCCCAGGGCTGCCTGACAAGGTGCCGGAAACCGGGCGCTGGAAACAGCACGTTTCTTCTCTCAGCTCTGGAGGCTGCAAGTTCAGAGTCAAGGTGTCAGCAGGGCTGTGCTCCCTCTGACACTCTGGGTAGAACCCCCAGCTCCTGGTGGGGGCGGGGTGGGGGGCCACTGCACTGGAGTTAGTCCTTTAACTTTCTTTAAAAAAATGTCAGTTACTTACAACACACACATACACACACACTCACCCATCAGCTTGCCATGACAACAAATGAAAGTTTTCTCATTTTTCTGTGTTATCTTCCAATCTTTGCCCCAAGCATAGGATTTTTGGTAGATGTATAAACACAGTGCAGATACCATTTGTTTTATGCCTTCACTTTACTTTCTCTCAGAGGCATTTTGTGCCTGGCTACAGGCTTCATAATTATCACTTTGAAAGCTGCATAATGTCGCATTAGGAAGATGTACCATGATTTACTTAACTAAATGTCCGGCTGTGTCGGAACAGTTGTTTTACTATTTAAAGAGCATGATTATGAACATCTCTGGAATTTGACTTTTTGGTTCTTATTTAATTCTTTGAAGGATTACATTTAAAATTAAATATTATATTTTTGCTTTCTTTAAATAACTGATCTCTCCAATATCCTGACATTTTCCTAAGAATTTAGAACTGAAGATCGATTGTAATATACAAGATTTTGTTTGCCTGCCCAACTTTCCCTTTGCCTTTCCCTGTAAAGATAAAAATCACTGTCCTTGGGGCCAGCCTGTCCACGAGCTCTGGCTGGAGTCGCCCTCACCCTGGTTCTGGGGGTGGCAGGTGACTGGCCCAGACGAATCACCACACTGGTGTGAAGTAGCCTGTGCCCAGTCTCCTTGGCTACAACAGCTGGCTCAGGAATGGGGGAGTGGCCCCAGCTGTGCCTTTCGTGGCAGGCCCAAGGTTTCTGTAGGAAGCCTTCATGGGCAGGAAGAAATCTCTCTTTCTCGAGGTTTGAGGATGGCAGCCTGGACTTGTTGGCAGCCGTTTTACCACCATGAGGTGGAGTCTGCCTAGGAACAAAATAAATCATAGGGGAGTGGGGCAGAGAGGTGGAGAGAGGCGGCGGGAGAGGAGAGGAGAGGAGAGGAACTGGAATTGAGAAGGGGAGGGGAGAGAGAGAAGGGGAGGGGAGAGAGAGAAGAGGAGAACTGAGCCCTGACCTGGGGACAGCTCAGGCATGTGAGTCTTTCTTGCCTAAGCCGGTTTGCACTGGTGTCTGTTACTTGTAACCAAACAGGGCTGGGTCCAGTGCTTGAGTGCTTGCATATTTTTATTAAGCTTAGAACGGAGGAGAGTGGAGGTGAGCACTTGCGTGTGTCCGTGAAGGAGCTGGGGGTCTGTCCGGTGCGTTCCAGTGTCCACCACGGACAGGTGGTCCAGGGACCTGCGGCAAGTCTCAACTCTGCTACTCCCTGGCCCTGTGAGCTCCAGAAACACTGGTCCCTCCCGAGCCTGTCTGTCATCGCCTACAAAATGAGGGGTTCGATTAGATTCCACGGGGCTTGGAGGGGAGGGAGAGTGACAGCCCTCTCATCCTGGTCTGCACCTCTGTGGCTGGCTTCGTGTCTCCTTCAAACACAGAGTTCCGCGTAAGATTCCACGTGAAAGGCAGCGAACACCCACAAACACACATGGCCCTGTCGCGAAAGCCAACAGTTAATGAGTCGCTGAGCTCAGTGATCTCTGCGGTTCCTTCCTGCTCCAAATCCTGTGACGTGGGGATGGATTTTCGTTCCTGCCTGTCCTCGGTAAACACCGCAGCCCTCTGCCGGGGCTTGGCAGCGCACCCGTCTGTCTTCTTTTCCATGCAGGGAAGCCGACGTGCCCCCCCAGGCCCCAGCCCCTCGAACCCCTGGACAGTCAGGCTGGTGGAGACAGCAGGTGGAGAACCTGGTTCCCTAAGCGTGCAGCTCTCTTGAGCAAGGAGTCGGGTTCCAGACACAGCCCAGACGAGCTGCCCGGGCGTGTGGTCGGAGACAGGTGCGTGTGTCACCCGGGCTGTGCCACACCAGTCTGGGGCATGGTCCCCTGTCACCGTGGCATCTTGGCCCGGTTCCTGCCGCATTTATTCCATCTGGAGAGTCTTGGCATTTGGAAGAATGTTTGATCACTGTGGCCTGGAGGGATTTTCTTTTTAAAATGTAGTAACTGCACTGAGACTTCTGAGTCACAGGCCATAAGCTCACCCCTGCAGGGGTGTGGCTCTGTAGAATTTTCTGGTCCTCAGTTATGAGGAAAACTCCTGAAGGTCACGCTGCAGACACCCAGAAATGCATTTCGTGATCCTCAGGGGTGGTCGCCAAATAAGCTCTGGCCTGGCCCCGTGCCTTGACCTGCAGCTAATGGGCTCCAGCAGGCTGGGTAGGACCAGATAAAGGCTCATCCTGCTAGAGCCCTCATCTTCCTCAAAGTAGCCTTACGTTAATTTCCTCACAGCCTTCTCCCAGCCATTCGGTGACTAAGGAGAGCAGGAAGCATGATCTCTGCTTTACGGAAGAGAACACGAGGACCTAGAGAGGTAATTACAGGGTCCCCAAGGTCACCGGGATTAAACCTCGGGCCCAGCCTGCCGTCCCGGCCTCTTGACTCCTGGCCTTTGCGAATTTGGATGGAGCAGCTCAGTGACATCTGAAGCATAAGGTTTACCCACAGGCCCTTTTGTTCAACGTTAAGGACCAGGGAATTTGCTGGCTGATTTACTGAGTAAAAGCAGAATAGTTAATTAAACACAAAGACAGAAAGCTCCGGCAGCGAAGAAAAGAATCCTGTGTCCATTGTTCTTCTGCTAAATGATGAGGAAGTGCTGAGGCATCTGCCCAAGACAGCAACCTCGCGTGAGAAATCGTGGTGCTTTGGTTATTGTCTCAGAAACACAAAACCTGGTGGCCTCTGGACACAGCTACGGAAGGAACGTGACAAATGCAACACAGTTGTTTCTAGCAGTTAATTTCCTTAGAACTCTGGAAAAGCAAAACCAGGCAAAGCTCCGAGTGTGTTCCTCATGAATACCAAAATGAGACTAAATTCAACATCTAAGGACTTTCAATAAGGAAGAAGCCAGGAGGATTCAACCATCGGGGAATAACCGACCAAAAGCATTAGAAAATCGGAAACCTGAAATGAGAAACCAGAAGCCATAAGACACGTCGATTGCCTGGGAGACTGGGCTGTACCCGGCTTTGATGGCAGCATATTCTTCCTGTTTTTAAGTGAACAAAACAGGTAATTGTATTTTCACTGAAGTCAAAGCAGCCGGTAATGAACGAGCAGCATTGGCCCAACCGGAACAGCTGTGTCTACACAGCCCAACATAGGGGAAAGACACTCTGAAGGGGTCACGTTCAGCTGCACGTGTAGACGGCCTGTCTTCGGTCGGGCAAATGTGAGAGCTACCCAGGCAGTGCAGGATCCGTGCGGATCAGTAGCGTAATTATCTTCACTCCACTTCCTTAATTGTACCGTCCAAATATGTTGGAATTCTACCTCCCAATACTTGTGAATGGGGCTTTATTTGGAAATGGGGTCTTTGTAGGTGTGATCAGGTTAAACGAGGTCATTAGGGTGAACCCTAATCCAGCCAGGCTGGGTCCGTATGAAGAGAGACAGAAACACTCAGGCACAACACGGCCTGCGACGACCGAGGCAGGGACTGGGATGGCAGAGGAAGCCCGGGGCCCCCAGAAGCTGCAAGAGGTCAGGCAGCCACCTGCCCTAGAAGCTTTAGAGAGGGCACGGCCCTGCCAGCACCTTGATTTTGGATTTCCAGTCTTCAGAACGAGGAGAGAATACATTTCCGGCTGTTTAAGCCATCTAGTTTGTGGTACTTTGTCATGGCAGCCACAGGAAACTAATATAATAACCATCACGTCCAAAGAACTACTGAACACCACCTCTCATGTAACGTACGAAGGTGCTCACCTCCCAGACACGCCCAGGGACAGGGCTGTTGGGATTTGGGTGGGAGGCACATGGAGACCTGGGAGCTAGGAGCCCCCTGGGCCTAACCCCTGCCAGCCTCCCTTCTCAGAAGTGCCCAGCGATATCCACCAGCTGCTGTGTGAGGGTCTGGGTGTGCCAGAACGTTCTCTCCCCACGTCTCCATGTAGCTCATGCCTGGCCTCCTTCAGGTCTTTGCTCCAATGTCACCCTTTCCAAGGGGACTTCTCCTGCCCTCCCTCGCCCTGCTTGGTGCCTTGACAGAGCTGATTGTCTTCCGCTTTGCCGACTCAGGCGTTCTGTCTGTCGTGCGTCCCCCGCTGGAACATGTGTCCCAGCACCCACGGCGGGCTCTTGATTCATATTTACCTGTTGGATGAATGGATGGGTGAATGAATCGTGTCCACCTGGATTCCTAATGTGCTTCTGGGACGGTTCTCCCTTCTGCGGAGATCAGGGGTGTTTCCTCTCGTGGACCAAGTCTCCAAATCATGGTTTTCCAGATGGCTCCCCACGGGCCCTACGGGAAAAGCGGGGTCATTATAACTTAGTGGTCTCCACGGTTTAAAGTGGCAGAAGGAGGAGAGCTGAAATCTGGCTGGAGTGTGAGGTGTGCTCTTCTGCCTGTGAACTTGTGTTCTGGCGGCCGGCCCGTCTACGCAGTCATTCACTTGCAAACTGTGTGCGAAGTGCCTGCACACGCCTGGGTTCCTTCCCCAGCGAGCTGGGCCCGTGGCAGAGGAAGCCAGGCTTGAACCAACCCCAGCAGGAAGCGGGGCCACTTCCCGGGCAGATGACCTGCTCAGTCCCACGGCCTCGTAGCCAAGAAGGGTCGGGGATGGGTTAGCGCTCTGCTGCCGCCATCTTGAAATTATTCATGGTTTTATCTTGAATCTCGTGTTTTTAAAGCGAAGTCTGATGGGACAGCAGAGCATCTTTGCGTTTGCACAAGTAGAGGAAATACTTGCAAGCTCGTGAAGCCTGGCAGCACCTTCCAACTTCCTGCCAACAAGGTCCTGCCTCTTCCCGTCACCATGGAGACCATCTGTCCGCCCTCCTCTCCCCTGGGCAGCCGACTCCCTGGATGTGTGGCTGCCGTGGTCCCTTGTCCAAGTCTCCCGTATCTCTGCCACCCACAGGCTCAGTGAGCTCCTTGCCAGCCGCGCTGCCCGGCACACAACCACCCCTGGCTGCCGTCTCCCCCTCGCCCTTCTCGCTGCTTTTCAAAGTTATTTGTGTTTTCCCAAAACAGCGATCAAGAGGTGTGGGCAGGGGATGGTCCAGAGTTTCAGAAGGCCGGGGGATTTGGAACAGGGCAGTTCCGTGACGAGGATTGATGAAAGTTGGGGGCGACTGCACAGGGCACCAAAGGAAGACAAGAGGAGCCTGGGGTGGGGGGTGCCCCGTCTGCCCCCTGGACATGGCAGGCCCATCAGCAGAGAGAGGCCTGGAGCCCCACGGGTGTCCCACAGGTCTCCCCAGCACTTGAAGAGCCACACAGGGAGCTGAGCGTGGCCCCTGGGCACCCGCCGGTGAGAGCAGTCTGGAGCAGTGAGGAGGACATCCGGGCTGTGGACAGGGCCTCTGCCCCAGCGGGACGACCCACCTCCCTCCCTGCGAGCTCGCTCAGCCATGCCTGTCCCTGCCCGCGGGCTCCCTGTAGCCCAGGGCTCCATCACGGCCCCTCCCTGGCCACGCCTGGGTCCAGCTGGGTTGGGTGGACCCAGAACAAGTTCCACGTTGTGTTGACCGAGCAGGGACCTCACTCGGGGAGCACAGGCACAGCTTGAGCGGGGAGCACCCTGGATGCTCCTCTCCATCAACGGCTGCAGGAGACACTGGGTGAGCTCCTCCTCCCGGCCTCACACGGGCCCCCCGGGGGGGGGCAGAACTGGTCCACGGGGTGGCAGTGGCACACGTTGAAATTCTCCTTTTCTCCTCCTAGAGGGTCTCACTCTCCCTGTGCTCTTGCTCCTCTCTTTGGGGGTCTGCTCTCAAATAAACTGCCTGCGCCCAAACCTTGTCCAAGCTCTGCTTTGGGGGTAAACCCAAGCTGCAGGACATCCTAGGTCCAGAGGCTGTCTCTGACACCACCCTGGTCTCTTGGGATCTTAGTGGTGATCCTCCCGCTTTATCTGACCCCTCAGGCTGCTGGGAAGCGTGAACTGGGTTCTCTGGGGGGGTCTGCAGCACCCTGAGAGCAGGGGCAGCGTGGGGCGGGGGGTGGGGGGGAGTTGGGATCCGACACGCGGGTGCAGCTCACTGGCACAGCTACGGACCAGGTGGCATTTGTCTTCCTGTTTGACATTAGTTTGTGGGATGTTGGATGAATAGACACGGCGGGGGTTCATGTGGGCATCTCTCCAAGGAGAGGAGGCAAGCTTGGGATGCAGACCTCAGGGCTCTCGGATACCAGGCCCCAAGCGATGTTGGCTCTAGGTGGTGTCCTCCCCAAGGGGCTGCACTCATCCCTAAGCAATAGGTTACAGAGTGTCCCTAAACCACAAAAGGGGGAATGACCAAAGTGTCTTCCTGTGAGGCCACCAAGGTTTAACTCATAAAAAATGCACCATTTACATTTGTATGGCGAGTTTGCTTTTTAAACAGGTCTCACACAATAGCCTTATAAAAGAGATGGTCGCGCTCTGGGGTCCTTCTTGCTCCTGTTTTGTGCTGGAGAGAAGGAGCGCAATGGACTGAATGTTTGTGTCCCTCCAAACGCATGTGAAACCCTGGCCCCCATTGATGGTGCTAGGAGGTGGGGCCTTTGGGAGGTGATTAGGTCACGAGACTGGAGCCCTCCCGGGGGGGTGCGGGGGGGGGAGATTCGTGCCCTTATGCAAGAGGTCCCAGGAAGATCCCTTGCCCCTTCCGCCATGTGGGGACAGAGTGGGCAGACAGCCACCTGCAACCCAGAGCAAGGTCCTCTCCAGAACCAACCGTGCTGGCACCTTGATCCTGGGCTTCCAGCCTCCAGAACTGTGAGAAGTAAACGCGTGTTGTTAAGCCACCGAGTCTACAGTAATTCGTTAGAGCAGCCCAAGCTGATGGAGCTGCTGAGATCAGGGAGGTGACACGAGCGACCTGAGCCCCATGGCTGTCTTGCACAGAGCCGAGTCTAGAGGCCCCGGAACTTGAGTCCGCCTCCAGGGCACGTCCGCGTGGTGGGCGCCCCCTCCGTCCACACCCTGGATCCGATCCAAGCAGTCCCGGCTCGCCCGGGGACAGGCGGCAGTGAAAAGCAGAGGCGTTATCGATATGTGCAAGTAGAAAACAAACCAAAGCAGAATGTATTGGAGAAAGCATCCACAGGAAAAACACGATTAGTCATTAGAGGGAGAGAGAACAGAGAACATTAATACAGAACAGAAAGTTATTCCCTTTGACAGCCCCACACCGCCAGCCTCCACCGCAATATTTTCCATTTTGGTACAATTTGTAAAGTTATTCTTTCTTTTTTTTCGTCTCCCTCCCTGGGTTTCCTGCCTCCTCCTGCCTCTGTGGCGTCCGCCTGTGCAGGGAAGGCCGTCTCTCTTCCCCTGGGCCTTTGGTTTTCGGGAGCATCTCTGTTTTCCGTGTCTGTTCGCCTTCCCCTTTGTGGAAGAAGGGACCTTCTGTCCAACTCCAGGAATCAAAAAGTGTAAACATCTAGTGCGAGTTTTTTAAGAAGAAACGTGGCAAAAATAAAAAAGCCCTTCCTCTCACTGTCTTCAAATCCA
>JAQIFY010000885.1:0-14659 GCA_028533085.1 Varecia variegata
AAGATTCGGGGGCAGAGTTTAAGGAGAAACGGGATATGCACATGACACCAAAGTATCCCCCCAAGTATTGCTTAATTACAAAGGGAAAACAGGAACGTTAGGTGGCAGACACTGCCTGAACCAGGTGCACAAGGTGAACATCACCAGGAAAAAGAGGGGTCCACAGCACGGACCCCTGGTCCCATGCCCTGGGCGGCGCCTCGCCTCTCCTCTGGGGGATCCTCCCCGAATCCAGAACCTCGATCTGACCCTGAGAAAGCATCAGGCAAAGCCACCCAAGGGACATTCTACAAAACCCTGAACGGTGCTCTTCAGAAGGCACAAGGTCACGAAAGAAGAGGAGAGACTGAAAAACCATCACAGATCAGAGGGGATTAAGGAGACGACCAGATGTCATGTGGGATTCCGGAACAGAAAAGGACATTGGAGGAAAAACTGGTGCCATCCAAATACAGTCGCAGTTCAGCAACTAGTGCCGTGACCGTGATAGCTGTTGGCGCCCTGTCAGCCGCGCTGTGGTTCGGCGGGACATGGACACGGAGGAGAGGAAGCTGGAACCCTCTGAACTACCCTCACGACACTCCCGTGAGTGCGAAACCACCGCTGACCCTTGAACAGCTCAGGGGCGAGGGGCACTGACCCCCATGTAGTCAAAAATCCACACAAAACTTTTGACTCCCCAAAAACATAACTGCTACTTCCCTACTGTTGACCGGAAGCCTTACTGACAACAATTGATTAACACATATATTGTATGTTATACGTATTATATACTATATTTTTACAATAAAGTCAGCTAGAGAAAAAACCGTTACTAAGAAAATCATAGGGAAGAGAAAACATATGTGCTATTCATTAAGTGGAAGTGGGTCATCATATGGCCTTCATCCTGTCGTCTTCACATTGAGACAGCCAAGGAGGAGGAGGAGGGCTGGTCCTGCTGTCTCAGGGGTGGCAGGGGTGGCGGGGGGTTGGGAGGGGCACACTCAGCGTAACTTTTATTGAAAACACTCCATGTACAAGTGTCCCCGTGCAGTTCAAACCGTGTTGTCCAAGGGTCAACTGTACTTCACAATACAAAGTTTTTAAAGTATAAAAAAAGAAAAGCTCAGCCCTCCCCCCCACTTTCTGGCGAAAGCAGACTACCCCCAGCTGTCACTGTCCAAGTGTCCTGCGTGTCATCCTTATAACTGTTAGTTACATCAATAGCTACATCTTCATGGGGAATTATTGCGTCAGTGGTGTTTAATGGTCTCCGGCACTGGAGTTGTCAGCAGCATGTGTGTCAGCAGAGCAAAACCATTGATTTCCTGCCCATCTGTCCGGGGCACAAACAGACACGGTGCCTGCAGCCGGGATCAGAGCTGTGGGGACAAACCCCGCAGCCCAGCGCCACTGGCCCCTGTGAGGGTGGAGGAAACATTCTCTCTGCTGAACCTGCGGGTGCTGTTTAGCTTCCGGGAGAGAAAGGGTGACGCGCCTTCAGTCCTCAGAGGACCTTAGGGAATCACAGGAGGGTATTTGAGTAGCGTTGGCACAGACGACGCAGTGTCCTCGCTGCTGGACAGGAAGCTCAACTGGCGCCGCGTCCCCAGCCGTGGAGAGCTCGTGGCTGGTGGGTGCAAGTGTTCTCATGACTGAGCATGGACTCCACCTTCCAGCTGTGATATTTCCAGAATTGCACAGTGATATTGTTCTTAATCCCGTTTTAAATAGAGCCTGTGCGTGCTGTCAGTGAACAGAAACACGTATGTCCCCGGGGAGAGAGAAGAATTAAACAAGCAGAGTTTGCGAGGCACGCTCTCCCCCAAATGCAGCTCTGCACCAGCGCCTGCTCCAGCGACCTCAAGGGCCCGGCAGCAGCCGGCCGGGCGGAGCACAGATATTTGCACAGGTGAACACAATTTAGAAAAGGGACTCAAAGGAAGCAGTCAGGTGACTGGGAGGAAAGAATGAGTCCCAGGGCCCACACCCTGGGCACCTGGAGGGAGAAGCCACAGCCTGGGCTCACGCATCGACCCGGCAGGCGACCCCCGTTTACCCCCCGGAACTGGTCGCGGAGTGGGACAGGCCTGAGTTGAGGACCCGGTGTTATGTGTCGCCCTGATGTCTGTGCGTGTAGGGAAAGGGTCCCCCAATCAAACGACCCTCCTTGTCAAACAGAGCACAGTCCCGGCTCACCCGGGACTTATTCAAACAAGCCTGTCGCATCCTCCTGCGGGATCCAGGGACGTCCCACCCTCCTGGTACTACGCAGCCGCCTCCCACGGGCCCTGCTGGTTCATATGTTCCCAGGCGCAACTCCCTGGCGCCTAGTGCAACGTGCGGCGTCCCCGTCCCCTGGGCCGTGAGTATCCGTGATTAGGGACTGCTGGGGAGCTCATGGGCCCAGTGTCGGGCATCGGGCGTTTGCCTCCCCTCGACCCTAGGGTGGGAGCTCCTCTCTCACCAACGGGTGAATCAGAGGCAATTAAAACAAGCCCCATGTTACTAAATCCATCTAACTCTGGGGTTCTCAACCAGGGGTGATTTTGTCCCCTGTGGGACACTTTGTGATGTCTGGGGACAATTTTGTCACAACATGGGGGTGCTACTGGCCTCTATTGGGTGGTGGCCGGGGATATTGCTAAGCACCCTACAATGCACAGAACAGCCCCAATGTCAACAGTACCAAGGGTGACACACCTGTGCTAACTTGGCACAGCTGATCACCTCCCCTTGGAAGACTCCCATCGCTGGGGTTCCCGAGCAGACCACTCTCCCTCACATCCTGATCCTAAATGTCAGGGGGCAGGTGTGACCTTCCTGCCCACCTCCACCCAGGGACCTGTGTGGCCGGCGTGGAGTTTAAAGACCCTTGGAGGTCACCCATCCTCTCGTGGCCACCTCCAGAGCAGACGCCTGGCTCAGCACATCCCGGCTGGGGCACCGGGCGTCCACCCTAGGCTGGAAGAGGGGCACCGGCTGTCAGGCGGGAGTGTGGGCACGCCTCCTGTGAGTCACCAGCCCCTCCGGCACCTGCCAGTGTTTTCAATCGCCCAGAAAGTGTCCTTAGCCCTGGGAATGCCCCTCAGGCCAGCTCCATGCCTGTTCCCACTTCCAACCTCCCTGGCCCTGACTGGGGTTTGTGGTCAACGCAAGTCTGGCCTGCTCCAGGGACCCTCTGGGACAAGCTAAAAAATACAAATTGTATCATTTCAGTGATCCTGAATACCCGTTAAATGCTCTCACTTTTGCATTTAAACTGGCATTGTATAATATAAATATGAATGGTAAAATTCACATTCCTATTTTAAATATTTTATTTTTCTTTACTTAGAGTGACATTAAATAACAAATAAAAGCCCCAAGACACGTCGAGACAGAGGAGGAAAGAGAGAGATTGTGGAAACTATTTTAGTGCCATTCCCAGTAATTTTTTTCCTGCTTTTTGTGAAAGAGGCCCTGCGTTTTCATTTTGCACTGAGTCCTGCAAATTATGTAGCTAGCCCTGGATAGAATCCACAGGAACAAAAGCTCTGTGAGGCCTTTGAGAATTCTTAAGAGCGTGAAAGGGTTCTGAGGCCAGAAAGTTTGAGAACCGCTGTTCTGAGGGCCCAGGGGTCCTCCCAGCCCCGGCCTTTGCACATGCCGTTCGCTCTGCCAGGACCGCTGCATTGGCTTTCTACCTGCTGCCTCCACCCGGCCCGCAGGTCTCAGCCCCAAAGTCAGCTTCTCCGGGAAGGTCACTGAGCCCCTGCTTCCCTGTTGCTATTGGAACAAATTACCAGAAATGCTGTGACTTAAAACAAAGCAGATTTACTCTCTTGCAGTTCTGGAGCCGGCAGCGAGGCTTCTGCAGGCTCTGGGGAAGAAGGGCTCCCACCCTGCCCGGCTCCTAGAGGCTGCCAGGCTCCCGGCCCTCCCTGGCATCACTCAGACCTTTGCCTCTGTCCTTGCGTCCCCTTCTCTGGCTCTGACCCTCCTGCCTCCCTCTCACGAGGGTCCCTGTGACGACACTGGGCTGGCCCCCGGCTAATCCAGGGTCTCCTCGTGGAAAGCCTGTAATCTAACCGCACCTATGCAGCCTTTCCCACGTGGGGGCTGTTCACAGGTTCTGCAGACGGGACGTGGGCTTCTCTGGGGGCTGCATTTTAGCCAACTACACTCCCCTGCTGGAACGGCCTCCCCCTGCCTGGCGTCCATCAGATAGTGTGGGGGTGACCGTCTGTTGTCCGTCTCCCTCCCAGACAGACCCGACGCTCTGCCAGGCAGGGGCCACTTCTGCTCTGTTCCAAAGCACCGCCGGGCCCAGGGCCTGGCATGAGGAGCATGTGTGGAATGATCGGAACAGAGATTCTCGGCGGGAACAGCAGCCAACAAGCCTCCTCAGTGGCGTCACGATGGAGAGGCTGGGGCAAGGGGGGTGACGGGTGACACCTCCTGTCTGATGGGTCCGTGCACCTCCCATGATGACCACCTTCCCTCTGCTTCTAGTCCCTTCCTTAGTTAGGTTAAGAAAATCTGGATGAATTGGGCCAGGTGCAGTGGGAAGCCAATCCCAGCACTTTGGGAGGCCAAGGCAGGAGAATCTCTTTATGCCAGGAGTTCAAGACCAGCCTGGGCAACATGGCAAGACCCCATCTCAAAAAAAAAAAAAGAAAATCCAGATGAAAATGGTCCCTGACACTGACCCCCCAACACCTGTCCTGCTATGACTCCGGGCCGTCTCGCCAGGCATGGGCCGTAGGGTCTGTGGGAGCACAGCCCCACACCCGCCAGGGAGTGGCACAGCCCGCTCAGCCAGGCCCTGGCTGATTTTGTTGTCTTTGAGTCTGTCGGGAATTGAGTTTCTTCTCAGGAAGAGCAGGGACTGGCCTTCCTCAGCGGGCGAGAGGGTGGGCACACCCACACGGTGCCGGGGGGCTGGACAGCCTGGTGCTGGCCAGCAGCAGCGGCGTTGCCGCCCGCTCTGTGAAATCGCTGGGCTCTGCCCAGGAGCTCTTGCTGTGCTGGGTGGAGCACAAGTCCCTCACTGGGTGTCTCTGTGTCCTCACCTCCTCTTGAACGGACACCTGACATTGGGTTTAGGGCCCACCTTAAGTCCAGGATGATTTCATCTCAAGATCTTAACCAATTGCCTCTGCAAAGACCCTATTTCCAAATTACGTCACATTCATAAGTTCTGGGTAGACGTGAATTTGGGGGGCGCCATTCAACCCACGACGGACCCCTCTGGCAGGTAAGCCCGGTGGCCTCGCTTCCCGACTGCCCGGGCGGAGCCTCCGTGAGGGTTTGCGTTCCAGTGTTGCTGTCCGACTTCGCTCCAGGACAGCTGTGAGGGGAACCCAGAGAACACGGGCCCTGAAGGGTGAGGCCTGCCTGAGTCTCACCAAGTGTGTCACAGGACTAGAAATGTCCCCAGAAACTTTCCTGGCATGTAACTCACACAACCCTCCAACAGCTGCCGGGAGGCCAACATAGACCGCTGCCGCCTGTGTCTGCAGCGCTGGGTTGGATGTCGCGGCAGGAAGGGGCAGGGCGCCGTCACTGGGCTCGCTGTTTCCCGGCCCTGCCCTGTCCTGCCCTGCCCTCAGGACCATGGGCTCTGCCGGGCAGCGGGGACTCCTGAAGGACCACACGGGTCTCCACCACGGCCCGGACCCCCGACCGAGAGCACTAGTGTTGACAACAGGACAGGGACTAAGCGCCTGTTTCTGCAGGAATCCACACGAGCTCATGGCATTCAAGAGGATCCAGACTGCGCCCCGCGGGGTCTCGCCCAGAGCGGCACGGCCTCCCCGGTCTCTGGGGGAGCCGCCGTGGGCCACGTGCGGAAACCAGGGGTGTAAACCGAATCCCAACCCAGAGTTTCCAGATTGTTCTCCACATCTCACTATCCAGAAGCTGAGGTGGCACAAGACCTGAGACCTGCTCCTGTCTTCCAGAACGTTCTTCCTGGCTGGCTTGCCCTAGTTTTCTGCTGCCACATAACAAATAACTGCAAAGTTAGCAGCTGAAAGCGATACCCGGTTACCATTGCATAGTTTCCAGGGGGCCGGGAGTCTGGCGCGGCTGCGCTGGACCCTCCGCTCGGGGTTCCACAAGGTGTCGGCTGGGCCAGGGTCTCGTCTGAGACTCGGGGTCCTCTCCCAAGCTCACGTGCTTGAGGACAGAGTTCGCTGCCTTGCATTTAAGGCCCTGTTTTCTTACCAGCCATTGTCTGGGGACCACTCCCAGGTCTCAGGGGCTGCCTGCGGTTCCTGTCCAGAGGGCCCCGTGGACACTCACAGCTCAGCTGTTTGCTTCCTCCCAGGCTGACGGGAGGCACCTCCCTGACTTCTGTTTCTGCTCCTAGAGCCCCTTTTAATTTTTTTTATTGAGGTGATATTCGCATAATATAAATTAACTTTTTTTTTTTTTTGAGACAGAGTCTCACTCTGTTGCCCAGGCTAGAGTGCCGTGGCATCAGCCTAGCTCACAGCAACCTCAAACTCCTGGACTCAAGAGACCCTCCTGCCTCAGCCTCCCAAGTAGATGGGACTACAGGCATGTGCCACCATGCCTGGCTAATTTTTTCTATATATTTTTAGTTGTCCAGCTAATTTCTTTCTATTTTTTTTTTTTTTTTAGTAGAAACGGGGTCTCTCTCTTGCTCAGGTTGGTCTCGAACTCCTGAGCTCAAACGATCCTCCTGCCTCGGCCTCCCAGAGTGCTGGGATGACAGGCATGAGCCACCGCGCCCAGCCATAATTAACTATTTAAAGTGAACAATGCAGGCCGGGCACGGTGGCTCACGCCTGTAATCCTAGCACTCTGGGAGGCCGAGGTGGGCGGATTGTTTGAGCCCAGGAGTTCGAGACCAGCCTGAGCAAGAGCAAGACCCCGTCTCTACTAAAAATAGAAAGAAATTATATGGACAGCTAAAAATATGTATAGAAAAATTAGCTGGGCATGGTGGTGCATTCCTGTAGTCCCAGCTACTCGGGAGGCTGAGGCAGGAGGATCGCTTAAGCCCAGGAGTTTGAGGTTGCTGTGAGCTAGGCTGACGCCACGGCACTCACTCTAGCCCGGGCAACAGAGCAAGACTCTGTCTCAAAAAAAATAAATAAATAATAAAAAAAATAAAGTGAACAATGCAGTGGCATTTAGCACATTCCCAATATTGTGCGACCTGCACCTCTATGTAGTTCTGCATTTTCTTCACCCCAAGAGGAGACCCTGTACCATCAAAACAGACTCCCTTAAGAGCCCACCTGATCAGGCCAGGCCCACTAAGGACGCCCGTCCTTAGGATGAACTCAGTCCGCTGGGCCGCAGGAATGGCACCCGCCAGACTCACAGGTCCCCACAGGCAGGGACGGGGCTTTCACAGAACGTGCACACCAGGGACACCTCCGAATTCTGCCTCCCATACCTGTCCATCGGAGGCCCAGTCTGAGGTCCCCTTCCTCCCTCTACTCCCCTCAAACCCCACACAGCAGAGCAGGCCCAGAAATGCTCGCTGACGCCATCACCACCAGGGAGCCTGCATTTGTCTCTCGTGGCTTGTCCGAGCCCTGCCTGCGCTCCTGGCCCGCCGTGCTGTGCTGGACTGCACGCATCTCCCACCCCGTCCCCCAGCAGGACCAGCCAGTGGCAGAAGCACTAGCCCCTGTGTCACCCCTGCACAAAAGGGCTCCCCCCTTCCCAACTGGAGCCCAGACGGTGAAACCAAGGGCCAGTCTCCGGATGCTTCTCCCCCCAAAGTTGGTGTGTTGGGCAGGAGGCCTCTCCCCTGCTGTCATCTCCAAGGGGGACAGGCTTCCCTGCAGCAGTCCCAGTGCCGGCCCCAGGACTGGCTTCCCATCAGATAGCCCGTCCTTGCTCGTGGGGGATGGAAGGGAGATGACAGGATCTGGCCGTGGGGGGCGCCCAGTGCAGCCGGCCCCTGCCCCTGCGAGGGGGCCCCCCCGGCAGCACCAAGACCAAAGACGCAGTCAGAACACGATCTCCGGTTGTTTGCTGTTGCCCAACGGGAGAGCTCGTTCTCCCCAAAATCAGGATGCTGGGTACGAAATCCTTCTGGCAACAGTTTCTCATGAACTGTTTTGGTTGACTGACTGTTTTCGAACGGCTCTTCTAGCGAAAGGCACGCGCAATGTGGCTCCGATTAAGCAGCTTGAAAGGAATTCCTCGGCCTCACAGCCTTGGGCGGGAGCAGGGTCCTCGTCTTCTGATGTCCCTGGAAGCCTGAGCAGTGCATGTCGCGGGGATCACAGCAGAGTCTCATCATCCTCCAAAGGCAGCAGGGCTCGGGGGCTGCAGGTGGCACATGCGCCTGAAGGTCTGCATGGCCTTGGTGGTCTGCTGCCTGTCTAGTCTCCCTGGTGGCCACCGTGGCCAGAGTCCCCCAAGAACTAGCTGCGTTCCAGGCCAGGCCCTGCCCACAGACTGTCTGGAGACGCAGGCTTGGCTCCTTGTCCAGAGGGTGGCCCTGCCTCTGACCTCGGCAGACTGGCCAGCCTCCAGGAACCATCCTCAACCCACCCGGGGTTTGGAGCAAACCTCTTTTGCCCAGGCCAGTAAGCCTGGCCCAGACTGTGCCCCCAGCGCGGCCCACAGGTCTTCCCTGGACTCTCTGCCCTGCCCTGGGAGGCCAGCGAGGTGGGCTGCGGCAGGACCAGCCAGGCTCCTGGAGGGCCACAGTGCCACCAACCTGTGCCCAGCCCAGGGCCCCAGCTGCGCCAGGACCCAGTTCCCGTCTGAGACAAGTCCCCAAGGCAGGGGCCACAGTCCACAGCTTGGGAAGGGGCCGGGGCTCCGAGGGGAACAGCCCATGGCAGGAAGCCTCAGACACGAGGCTGGTGTTGTGTTTTCTCAGGTTCTGCCTTAGTCCTTTTGGCACTCATGACTTCCACTGCCGAACCGGCAGCCACGTTGTCCGCATCTCCCTGCCACCCAGGGTCCAGCCTCTGACCACCTCCCTACCTAACTCTCACGCGACACGCCACCCTCCCCTGCCCTCAGTCACCCAGGCCATGCCCCAGGGCCACCAGAATTATTCAAACTACCGTGCTGAACGGTTTCCCCGTAGAAACCCCAGTAAAGGTTCTGGCCTCAGTTTCCCCTCACTCCTGCCCACCTGCTGACGTCCCCTAGTGCGTCCCCATGGCCCTGGGTGGCAGGCCTTCCCCTCCTCTCCGGGAATGTGAGTACAGTCCTGTGTCACCTAACGACGGGACGCCTTCTGAGAAACGCACCACGTGGCAATTTTGTCCTTGTGAGAACGTCACAGAGTGTCCCTACGCGAACCTAGATGGCTCAGCCTGCCACACGCCTGGGCCACATGGTACAGCCTGTTGCTGTGGGCTGCGAACCTGCGCAGCACGTTACTGTAACCGTGACACAGCGGGAGGCGTTCGTGTGTCTAAACGTGTCTAAACACCGACAAAAGCACAGTAAAAATGGGGTATCGAAGGGAAAAAGCGGGGCAACTGCACCGGCACTTACCGCGCATGCGCCCGCAGGACTGGGCGTTGCTCCGGACGGGCGAGCGGTGAGCGAACGGGAGGGCCTAATTTAGCCGGAATTTAACCTTTTTAACAACCGCCACCTGTCTAACCACCACCTCTCTCTAATTTCAAGACATGTGCACGACCCCAGAGGAACAGCCCGTAGCCGTTAAGCACTGACTCCCGACACGCCCTCCCGGCCCGGCCGCTGCCAGCTGCTCCCGGCTCTGCCGAGGCGCCGACTGCGTGGACTCGCGCTGCGGGACCCTGCGTGCCGGCCTGTTTCACTCAGCACCGTGTTTTCGAGGTCTGTCCACGTCGCACTAATGGCAGGTGTCAGTGCTTCACTGCTTTTTGTGGCTGATGACATCCCACCGTGTGGGGAGACCACCGCGGTGTTCAGCCACCGGCAGTCCGTGGACACCTGGGTGGTTTCCACGCCTGGCCCCTGTGAACGCGCTGCGTGAACATGGTGTGCAGGTGTCTTCTCGCGTCCCTGGCGTTAACTCTTTGGGGCATCTACGTGCAGGCCCGTTTTATTGCCAGAATTTTTCTAAACCACCTTCCATCACCCGACACTGCCTGCCTGTCACCACCTCGAGGCGCCTGCTGCCCATCTGCAGGGAAACGGTCACCTGTCCCACCAGGGCAGCTCCCAGTCTGGTCCCTTATGCGTGCTGCCTGGTGCCCATCGCACTCTGCAGCCTGTGCTTTGCTTTCGCTCGCTTGGTGGTTGGTTCTGTCACACACACCCCCGTGAGGACAGGCACAGAGCCTGCCCTGCTGGCTGGGGCGTCCTCGGAGCCACGAACGCCAGCCCCTTGGCACCTGTCGGCTGAGAGAATGAACCCACATGTGGGCTCTTTTGCCCACTGTCCCCTCAGCAAGGTTCCACCCTGACTCTCAGGACCCTGACCCTTGACCCCAGGAGCACAGGCGAGGCGGGGCTCAGGTGCTGGCTGGGAGAACCAGGTGCAGGAAGTAGAGAAGCAAGCTCCCAACCAGAGAGCCCAGGGCATGGGCAGGACAGGACCCTGGGCTGCGGGAGGGGGGCCCCCGGCACCAGCCCCGCCGGGGGTCTGACCGCATCCCAGCTTCCAACACCGTCCCCAGCACTGAAGGGGATGAAACGGACTTGCCCCCCAGGCGCCCCACCCTCTGGCCTAAGCTTTGGTCCCCAGGAAAGTCCTCAAGAGTCAGCCCTTGCCAATTTGGGAGGAACCTTCTAGAAAGAGAGTCCCAGCAAGTTCCCAGCCCCTCACCACACAGTTTCCACGGGAACAAAGGGGACCCAGCATCCCCGCACTCAGGACCTCCGCGCTGTCCCACGCAGACAGAGCCACTTGGCAATGGCAGCCCAGCAGCTGCGGGGTCGGGAGCAAGGAGCCCGGTGAACGGGAAAGGCTCCGTCTGGAGCCAGGATCCCTTTAAAGTCACTCCAGCCTCCAGGAGGCCGGGAACCAGCCATCTAAAGCTCGGAGGGGCCTCTGGGCCAGGAGGAGCAGGACTTTCCCAAAGCACCCTCACCCGGGGCAAAGGGGGCTGCGTGGAGCTGCCCAGAGCAGCGCCCCGTAATCCAGGCCTCCCTCCTGCACCTGGCCCACCTGCACAGCGCCCCTAGGGGGCCCGGGCCGGAGCCAGCTGGAGGCCACCTCCCCCTGACCTGCCAGCACCACGCTTTCTGCCCACAGGGAGGCCCAGGCCTCAGGCCTGTCTGGGAGCAGGGCAGGGGACAGCAGGCACAGCCCCAGCTTCTGCCTTTACCCAAGAGGCTGGTGGGGCCCCGGGGGAGGGAGGGAGGCTTTGCAGGAGGGTGACACGTGAGAAGGGGGTCGGGCAGCTGCTGGGCCTCCTTCCCCACCCAGGACCAGGCTTCCTGGGAGGAAGGTTCTTTTGGGCCTACAGGGAGGTGGGTCCAGGAGCCGGCCGCTTCCCTGTCTCCAGCTGGGTACTGGGGCACCTGGGCCAGGGTCTGTGCAGGGCTTCCGGTGCCTGCCGTGTGCCATCCAGACCCACCATGGTCCCCGAGCCTGGACCAGCTGAGGCCAGGAGGTCTGGAGCGAGTGAGGACCCTCCAGGTGGAAGCAGCCCCCTCTCAGGTTCCCTGCCCCCTCCTGGACTCCCAGGGCTGTGAGGACCCCCCTACCCACCCCCCCCCAGTCTGCTGGAGAAGGCAGGGCCCCTCTCCTCCACTGCTCAGAACAGGAAGAGGGTGGTTGAATCAGCACTTCTCGCCCCATCTGGAACATTCCAACATGGAAAACTCATGGAGCAGCAGGGGAAGCAATTTAGGGACTTTAATTAAAGGCTGATGACTCTCCCCAGGAGCCCCGCCCCCCACATCTGCCCTCAGTGTGAGCTGAGGCACAGCTGGGTGCCGAGCACGGGCCTCGGTGGTCTGGCAAAGTTTCCACTCTGGGGGGAGCAGAACGTTCTGCTTCCAGAGTCCGCCCTCCACGCCCTGGGCCCAGGCCCCGGCGCCAGGCAAGCCAGCACCCCTCCAGCTCTGCACCCGAGAAGGCTCAGGAGGCGGAAAGTGGGTCACCTGCCTGCGCTCAGAAAAGGAAGCAGGGAGCCCAAGTGAGAGTGCGGCTCTCTGTTCCAAGGCTGCACCTTCCGCAGGGAAAGGCATTCCAGACAGAGGGAACAGCATGTGCAAAGGCTGTGAGGTCAGAAAGCAGGTGGAAGGAGCTGGCAGGGGCCAGTGAGGCAGGACTATGGGGGTGCAGGGATTGGTGGGCAGGATCGGAGGGCAAGCCCTAGAGGGCCTTCACAGCTGTGGTCAGGCATCTGGTCTTCATCCTAGAAGCGGTGGGGATGGGGATCGGAGCATTTTAAAATAACAGGATCTTGGCCAGCCGTGGTGGCTCACGTCTGTAATCCTAGCACTCTGGGAGGCCGAGGCAGGTGGATCGTTTGAGCTCAGGAGTTCGAGACCAGCCTGAGCAAGAGCGAGACCCCGTCTCTACTAAAAATAGAAAGAAATTATACGGACAGCTAAAAATATATATAGAAAAATTAGCCGGGCATGGTGGCACATGCCTGTAGTCCCAGCTACTCGGGAGGCTGAGGCAGGAGGATCGCTTGAGCCCAGGAGTTTGAGGTTGCTGTGAGCTAGGCTGACGCCATGGCACTCTAGCCCAGGCAACAGAGTGAGACTCTGTCTCAAAAAATAAATAAATAAATAAAATAAAATAACAGGACCTGGTTTACCCTGAAGACAGCCCTCTGGCTGCCACTGTGACAGCTCAGCGTAGAACACAAGCGGTGCTGGGACCACAGGGAGAGGCCCTGAAACTGTCCAGACGCGAGAAGGGCGTCTCCAGGGAGAGGAAATGTTCGTGCACTGGCTGGGAACTATGTCAGGGGCTGTCCTGCCTCCTCCGACTCCCACCACCCAGGGCAGGCCACTGTGCCCAGTCTTTACGGGGGGCATCAGCGCAGAGGATGGGAACGGAGCCACCAAGCCCACGGCTCCCCACCCAGCACGGGTTCCAAAGTGGAGTCTGTCCCCTCCATGGTTGCTGGAAGTCAGGCCAGCCCTTTCTCCTCCACCCAGGCCCGAGGTCCAAGGTGGGGAGGAGGGTCGGAGCTGTGCACACGTCTGGGCCCACAGCCACCCACCACGTGTGACTCCGGTTGCTCCTTGGGTGCTGGGAGGGGAGCCCAGAACCAGCCCCTGGCCCTGCCTCTGGTCTGGCCTGGGACAGGGGCTCCCACAGACAGGGCTGGCCCCTTGGGGCAGCTCCAGAGGGGAGTGTCCAGGGGGCCCAGAAACTAGCAGGGGCAGGGGCGGGTCTCCAGATGCCCCCATCTCCCACCCCCCACCTCACCACGTCCACACAACCGATGAGGTCCCCTGACAAAGACAGTGGCCCTGGTGACTGGTGGGGCCACAGCCGACCTTGAGGGTCAGCCAGAGGGGGGTGGAGGCTGACAGGCTGCCCCTCCCTGCAAGTCCCCCCCACTGCCTGTGTCCCTGGGTCCCAGGGCAGGGAGTGGCTCCAAGCAGCCAGAGGTAGAAAGGCCACATCAGCACCAAGGAAGGGCCATGAGACCCAAGGAGCGGCCTGGGGTGCAGAGACCACAGCCAGGCCCTGTGACAGGCCCGGCAGCCCCTGAGGTCGTTGTCAGGGCAGCTGGTGGGTACCTGGCCAGGAGCAGGTAAGAGTTATTACTGAGGGGGCCCTCACGTTCCCGAGGAGAGGGGTGGACTGGGCACTCCAGCTTGCCTGGGTCTGGCCTGACTCCTTTAGGAGCTTAGGAGCGGGCAGCTGGGCTGCAGATGGGCATTGGTTCCAGCCCCACCCAGGGAAAAGGCACAGGAAAAACACAGCAGAACTGGGTCGGCCAGGGCCTGCGGGAGTGGGCGGGGCCTAGGCAGGGGCGGGCCCTACTGCAACAGACACCAATACTCACTGCTATACTCGGGCGATTCCATGAGGCTTCCATAAGGAAGAGCCCCCCACCCTGCACCAGGACACGGGATTAGTGGAGGCCGTGGGTGCAGCCCCCAGTCGAGAAGACAGCCCGAGGGCGGCCCCCAGAGTCACTAGAGCTAAGCTGTGTGTCTATGGGCAGGCCCTAAGCATCTCTGAGCCTCACATGCTCACCTGAGAGGTGTGACCAAGCATACTGCCCACCTCTTAGGATGTCTAAGGGACAGGTTTTGGATGACACCTGGCACGAGATCAGTGCCCAGTGGTGTTAGCTGGTACGACTACACTTCCCTGGTGGTGGCACCTCCACCCTCCATCCTCAAGGTCACATGGAAGAATCCAGATCCAAACTTTATTTCTTAAATATTCGCCCTGCCTGGGAGGCAGCCTGCACTGGCAGGGCGAGCAGACATAAATTAAAGTTGCTGAGCCTCCCCAGGCGGGGCTGGCCCCGGCTCAGTCCCAGCCGAAGTCCTGGCCGGTCATCTGGTAGAACCTGCGGTTGAAGGGCCGGTAGAAGTCCTGCAGGCGCCGCACCACGGCCCGCGGCACGCGGGGGTGAGGCCGGCCCTTGGACTTGCCCAGGCAGCGCGGCCGGCCACTGCCCTGGGCCTTCTTGAGGCAGGGGAAGCCCTTGGTGGCGTTGAAGTAGAAGTGCTTGTCCGTGACGACTCGCTTGAGGCCCAGGAAGTCCTGCACGCGGCCGACCTCTCCGGCTGGGTCGCTGACCAGGCGCTCGCCGCTGAC